>JARGXW010000500.1:0-103313 GCA_029204085.1 Mycena sp. CBHHK59/15
ACCGCCAGCTGCGGCCGCAGGCTTCTGCGGCTTGTGCTTCTGCGATGGCCGTGTGGTGTCCCTCTTCGTCGGGCCCGACCGGTCGCCCTCGAAATCGCCGTCCCCAATCTTGATCACGATCATCAAGGTCGACTTTCCCCGTGTCCTGTATGTGATGTCCTCGTCCTCGTCGTCCGGCAGAATCTCGTCTTGCACCTCGACGGTTCCGGTCGTAATTTGAGTCGTAATTTCGTCGAGTGCGAACGGGAGGATGGGCGGTAGCGCGACGGAAAGCTGCACAAGATGCGGGATGGCTGCACCCATCGCACTGAGGTGGAGCGTTTGTATCTAGCAGCCGCGTTCAGAGCGAGTAAAAGAAAACCAAAGAACTAGCTGCCACCCATCGTTTAGGATGACGTCTTTACAGCGCCGCAGATACACAGCCAGAGACGTTTTGCGGGGTGATGCAGATGAGGTTTTTGCCCTCCTTGTGCGCTGATCGAGGGCCGGTTGCTGAAACAGAGGTTGGTACCGTTGGAAATGGACGCGTCGGGGCGAGTTTGTTCATGCGCGCCCTTTGTGGTTGCGGAACCGCTTTTGGCATTGCCTCCGTCGCTGTCGGAGCCGCTGAGTCGTTGGGTGTCGGCGGCGGAGTCACCTTGATGGCGCGGGAGACGCCGTGGACATCGACGAGTCGGAGGCGCTTGTTGGGCACTTGTTTCGAGTCAGACTTGCGTTTCATGCAAATTTTATGGTTGGAGGGAGTAAATGAAAGGTAAACGAAGGGTAAATAGATTGTCAATAAAAGCCACACGTGCAATCGATCTTTCTATCAAGTTTTCACTAGGCCTCCTCGGCCAACTCTTGTATTCCCCGCTGCGTCTCCCTGGTCGCCGAGCAGAGCATCCCCGACAGCGATGAGCCAGCCTGATGTCGCTGAGCAGAACATTCAGATGTGGAAGGTCAAGAAACTTATCAAGAGTCTTGACTCGGCCAGAGGGTATGCTTGCTGTTCACCCTAGCTGCAGAGTCTCATCGTCTGTGTAGGGCTGGCACTTCCATGATCAGTCTCATCTTGCCCCCAAAGGTGCGTTTTTCGTGATTTGTGGCGATCTGGGCGGGCGCACGACTCCCAGTGGCCCAGAAACTGCCCATCGAACCAGTCTCATCGACTCCCAGGATCAAATCTCCCGCGCATCCGCCATGTTGACGCAGGAGTACGGTACCGCATCCAACATCAAGTCCCGAGTCAATCGACTTTCTGTGCTGGCAGCAATTACCAGCACACAACAACGTTTAAAGCTTTACAACCGAGTGCCTCCAAACGGTCTCGTCCTGTTCGTCGGTACGATCTTGACCGATGAAGGCAAAGAGAAAAAAGTGTCTTTCGACTTCGAACCCCACAAACCAATTAATACGTATGTCTCCACCTTACCTGCACCGACCACAGCGCTCACCCCGATCCGCAGATCACTCTACCTTTGTGACAACAAGTTCCACACGGAGGCGCTCTCCGAGCTGCTCGAGTCCGACTCGCGCTTCGGGTTCATCGTGATGGACGGGAACGGTACGCTCTTCGGCACGCTCGCGGGCAACACGCGCGACGTGATCCACAAGTTCACCGTCGACCTGCCCAAGAAGCACGGTCGCGGAGGGCAGTCTGCGCTGCGTTTCTCGCGTCTGCGCGACGAGAAGCGCCACAACTACGTGCGCAAGGTCGCCGAGCACGCCGTGCAGCACTTCATCACGAACGACAAGGTCAACGTCACGGGCCTCGTCCTTGCGGGTAGCGCCGACTTCAAGACCGAGCTCAGCCAGAGCGACATGTTCGACCTGCGCCTCGTGCCAAGGTGATCAAGGTCGTGGATGTGAGCTACGGAGGGGAGAACGGGTTCAATCAGGCGATCGAGCTCGCCGCCGAGTCGCTCGCGAACGTCAAGTTCGTGCAAGAGAAGAAGCTCATTCAAAAGTACTTTGACGAGATCAGCCAAGACACGGGCCGCTACTGCTTCGGTGTCGACGACACGCTCAAGGCGCTCGACCTTGGCGCGATCGAGACACTCATCGTGTGGGAGAACCTCGACATCACACGCAACACACTCCGCAACGCTGCAGGCGGTACGCTCTTCCCCTCGATTAATTCCCATCTTATTCTAAACCCCCCATTCAGAGGAAATCGTCGTACACAGCAACAAAGAGCAGGAAAAGGATCGCGAGAAGTTCATCG
This sequence comes from Mycena sp. CBHHK59/15, assembly GCA_029204085.1. NCBI lineage: Eukaryota > Fungi > Basidiomycota > Agaricomycetes > Agaricales > Mycenaceae > Mycena > Mycena sp. CBHHK59/15. The sequence continues at coordinate 2,207 of JARGXW010000500.1, forward strand.
ACAAGTCGACCGGGCTCGAGATGGAGCAGGCGACGGAGCCACAGTCGCTCCTCGAGTGGTTCGCCGAGAAGTACAAGGACTTCGGCGCGAACCTCGAGTTCGTGACGAACCGCTCGCAGGAAGGCGCGCAGTTCGTCAAGGGCTTCGGCGGCATCGGCGGCCTGTTGCGCTACAAGGTCGACTTCACGAACCTCGGCAGCGCGGACGACGATGAAGACGAGTTCTACGACAGCGACGAGGAGGGTGTTTGACGGTTCGGTTGGCTCCCGAGCGCGGAGCCTCCGACGGACTGGCGCGTCCGGCGGGGTGGGGGTAGGGGAGGGCGCGGAAAAGGCGATGGGACTCGGACTCGGAGTGGGCGGTGGGGGCCACCGGCGTGTGGAATTTGGTTACCCGGTCGGACGGCGCGATCGTGGAGGCAAGGTGGCGGGATCTGGCGCGCTAGTATTCTAAGCAATGTGTAACTTGTGTGTGGTGCGTCTGTCTCCACGTTTACATGTCCTCCCATCTCACGTCTCTTCCGCAGCTCTTAGCAATGACGTTGTCAAGGACAGCACTTGTCGTCTCGCAAAAATGTGTTTTGTACAGAGTGATCCGCTCGACGGCGTAGACATTTTCTGTTGTACCGAGAAAAGAGACTAGCAGTTGTATCTTTTCTAAAATTCGCCCCCGTACACGGCACGCTTGAGTTGATTCGCTGCCTGCAAACTTGCGCTTACGTTCGCTCTATCGGTGTGCAACCCAAAACCATGCAATTAGATAAATTAGAATAACGATATCTCCGGTGCCTAGCGCGCTAGTTGAGTGGTCAATGATGAAAGTCACAAAGGACTGCTCACCATCCCTCTGGTCTCAAATGCCAGCCAGTCACCGGTACCTAACGGAAGTAGCCCCATCGAGCGGCACTTCCACAGCCCGACCGCGAGCGTCATTAGATTGCATAGTACATACACGAGCTTCTGCGCGGGGAGCGTCGTGAGCGCCTTCGGGTTCGTCGCCGTCGACGGCGCGAACGGCGCAAATGCTATTATATTCACGCAAACATTAGATCGGATTTGAAGTCGAAAGAAAGAATTGCGGCATGGAACGCGCGGGAACACACCGTCATTCATGCCCGCAAGGTTTTTGAACGGCGTGAGCAGCAGCATGAACACTATGCCCATGCTGAAGATCTGCACACCGCCGCCGGACATGTACAGCATGAATGCCTGCATCGGGAGCGACTTCGCGGGGCCCGTCGCGAGGTCCAACGCGCGCTTCTCCTTCAGCGCGTCGTACGACGCCGGCGACCGCGCAGGCGTCTTGGTGCTCTTCGACTGCGAGGCGTGAGCGAGGGTGCTCAGCCCAAGGAAAGCATACTATATACCACTGAGGCCGACTTGGTGAAGCCCGGCGGTGGGGGGAGGTTCCTCCATCTGCGGGACTAGATGAGAGGGAGGAGGAGTGAGGACATGGATCGGACGTGCTTGGAGGCCGGCTCGAGGCTCGAGTATTCAAGGTTCTTGGTCCTCAGCATGGTCCAGGTCAAAGGGATGCAGGCATAACAAGAGTAAATACTGCCCCTATTCAAGTCGAAACGATAACTTCAACATAACTTGATAAAAATAAATCGACATGGGAATCGCCTGAGATGTCTAGAGCGCTGGATTAAATCAAGTATGGCATACAATTACAAAGCAAATAAAAATAAGCCATCCTTATAAACGCGCCATTGCGTCAAGGCGAGAGGAATGTCGATGCCCAACACCCTTCACCGTCTGTCACACCGACACTTATGATACAGCATTCAGGGAGAAAGATTTCCAGCTTCCAGTAACACTGAATGAAGCCCGAATCAGCCGGGCATAACAAGAAGTGGACAGGACGAAGACTTACGTAGATTTACAATTGCGGCCGCAAGTGTGCAACCCTTTTGCGATGTGATCACTGAGACTGGACGAAGAGGCCACTCATCGACGAGCGGCGCCACATGACACTCGCACCCTCCGACCCGTGCATGAAGCGCACAACTTGGAGTGCGGGGTACGCCTGCAGGAGCGCGGCCCGCACCTTGTTGAAGCACGAAATCGCGTCGGCCGCGGCCTCGTCGGGCGGGATCCACAGGTTGAACTTGTCGCGGCCTTGGATGTGGAGCGCGATGTCGTCGAGGGCGTCGTGCCGCGGCACGGCACCGAGAACCGCGTTGATGTTCGCCGATGACAGCGCGGGGTCGCTCACAGTAAGCGATTTTAAATAGGGGAATTTGGTGTGGATCGTGCTGAGGAGCGACGCGGGGAGTTCCACGCCATCGAGGCGGAACGCGAGCGAGCGGAGATTGCGATCTAGGCCGAGGATGGACGGCTCGAGCCTGTGCGGTTTGCACGGCACGGAGATGTCGACCCGCTTCTGGGTGCGGCCGCTCAGGAACGCGGCGGCGAAGTGGTGTGGCCCATGGTAGGAGGAAAGGAGGGGGAGGACGCCCTCGGGGAGGGACTCGAAGGGCGCGCGCGGCACTGACTCGGTGACGCGCAATGAGATGTGTTCCACGGCCGGACAGCGGGATAAAGCAGGAATAAAAAGATCGGATGTGATACATTCCACGGGAATATCCAAGGTTCGGAGCTTTCGAAATGGCTGCGACCTGGAGAGAGGAGGGAGGATGCTGATGCTCGTCGCGTGCAGCTGCTCCAGATGATTTGGGGACAGGAAAAGAAGGCAAGGATTGGCTTGGTCCCGGCGGATCGAAGCGTCGGGGTACTTAAATGTCACCGCCTGGAGCGGGACGGAAGGAGCGAGGGCAAAGTCGGCGATTTCGCCGAAACAAAGCTCCAGGCTGATGGTGGTCAGCTGCAAGCTCTGCAGGACCGCCAACCTCCTCGGCGTCAGGCGCACATACCGGCAGCCCAATACCTTCAGGTTTGGCAGAAGCGAAAGGGAGTCGAATATGGTGTCTATTAGGTCGTCGGAAGTGCCGTTCTCCTCGGGCGATGCTGGCGAGATCCAGCATTCGCGGACTGTAGGGGCGATCCGCATGGAGAAGAAAAACTCGAGGCGCTCTGTTATGCGCTTACGGTATTTCGAAGTTTGCTGGTCGCGCAGAGCCAGCGAGGGCAGCGCGGCGGGATGGGTGGAAATGGTACTGAACAAGAGAGGTTGTGCCAATGAGCAGAACGTGCGACAAGTGAGTGTGACGGATGGTAGGAGGTACAACGGAATGTGTAAGAAAACCTTGAACCACAACTCGGGGGGCATGCGATGGACGACCCCTGGCTCCGTGCGACGGCTGCGTTTAGATGTGAGGGAGGTGAGGGAACGAGCGCGATGAAGAATACGAGACAAGCCGGGGCTCTTCGGGCTCTTTAAGCTCGGAGAGGTGGGCGAAAGTAGTGAACCAGGCGAAATTCCGCCTGGAGAAAGTGGACTTGGTGTACCCTGCGTGTTGAACGAAACTGGATCCAGTGTCAGAAACGGATACGGTTTGGCAGTTGCTGTCTGGCTCTGCATGGTGGACTAAGCTTCCAATGTGGCGGGGAGGAGGAGAGTTTCGACAACAAGTGAAGTCAGGGGAAAAGTTGGATGAACAGGTACGGTATTTCACTTTTTAGAGTATGTCGGCAAGATGTGGGAAACAAATGGAATTAACCCATTGGTTCTTCACGTTATCGCTGAGTGTCCCCTATTAAATTATCACCCCAGCATCAATCAAAACGATCCCGAAACGGTCGAAACCGCCAACCAAACATCATAAGCAATTGCATGTCAGATACATGGAACATTCCCATATTTTATTTGAAGTGAATTTGACGTTTCTGAAAGCAAAGGTCGCGGTGTACTGGCAGCCGGCAGCGTTTAGACGTTCAAGCTTAAGTCAAGTACTGTAGCAGTCCAACTTTGGAGTCCAAGCTCAAGCAAAAACAGTGCACGTGCAAGGGCTCCTGGTTCATTTTACGTATCCGGATTTGGCAAGAGTCCGATCACGTCCCAAGTCCTCACTTGGACTTTGTTCCCACAGTCAGGGTCCAATCCCAACTATCCATGCGAAAAGACGCGACCTTGCGATCAAAGAGCTCCTTGGAGTTCCGAGCTCCCTCCTATGCCTTCTCGCCTCTTTTCCCATCCTGTTGGTTGAGCCTTTCTTCTTCTTCACGGACTGGTAAGTAGTCCAACCTGACGTGTACCTAAAGCAGAAATCCAGGGGCGGCCTCTAGTCGTGCGACCAAACCCGGTATGTGTCTTGTTCTTTCGGTCAAGTGATGGTGGACGTCGGCAAATCTAAGCGACGTTCCTCCCATCAGAAAAGGCAACCGAATCCAGCGCTCTGAAACTGCAAACATAGGCCCATGTCCCATGTCTGTGGGTACGGCCATAATTCAAATTATTCAAGTTGAGAAAAGAGAGAGAAAAAGAGGGAAAAAGAGAGAGACTCCAATACCCTATCTGCACCCCTCCGCGGCGTAATTTTGAGCTCAAAAACAGCGGAGCGCTAAACGGCAAACGCGCCGACCTTGAATCCCAAGCCTGCCGATTGATTGGCAGATCCCTAGTCTATCCGGAGCCATCTCCCCCTATAGACTAGGGTCAGCGAATCAAATTCAAGATAAAAATACGTTCTGACACTGGGACGCCCCGTGATTGATGCGGAAGCTTTGTCCGTGTTTGGTTGGCAGGCGGGCTCGGTTCCAACCTTCCACACTCTATTCCCTCTTCCCACAACATCTATTGCTCAAACTGAAGAGACAAGTTGGATTGTAATATGACCCAGAGTCCATTTATTCGAGCACATTTTTTGTTTTTTCGAAATTATTTAATCTGACATTGTTTTCAACCGAAGTTCACCATGTTTCATCAGCGTTCGGAGCAGAATAAAAAAAGTGGCTGGATAATCATCTAACCGGACTATCTATCTTTGATTTTCGTCGAGGAACCGAAAGGATTGCTTCAGATTTGAACAAGAAATAGGGTTTGTGGCTCCCGAGGTGAAATAAGTGTTCACAGCAGGGAATCCAGGTTTAAGCTTTGTTTTTTGCACTTCAATAGGCTGAAGCATTATGCTATCGGAGATCAAGGCAATCTTTGCGCCGGAATGTATCCCCAACCAAGTTTGTTAATGGGATTGGTTGATTTTGGGCTCACAAAGCCTATTACTTTTTTGCCATGGACATTTAGAGAAAGTGTGAGTTGGCAAATCACTCTCAAATGCGATGAAGAACGTGATTATCCGGCCAGTTTTTTTAAAATTCCATGAAAAAAGTGAGCTGAACCCAATTCTTTGTGCTTTTATACCGTTCCATGGCAGTTCAGAAGAGATTGGAGAAATATGGCAGGATAATCATATATAAGGATGCATTTAATGCAAGTTTTGAAGTTACACCCAAGGATTTGGTGCAGAAATGAGAAAGTAGCTAAATGCCGCGCAAAAAGCACATGACAAGACACGTGTGCTCGGGTGTCATCGCGCCGGACCACGGGCCGGATCGGATCAATCCTTAGTCTATATACGGACTAAGGCAACCACAGGCACCGGCTATGAGCCCAAACATAGACTCATCCCCTCGAAACGCTTCATCTAATAATAGAAGTGTCGGATCATTCCGATGCGGAGGTGAAAATGGAGGGCAATTGATGGCCCACCGAGTCACACTACGTGTCACAAATCATGTCTGCTCCATGTTATGCTGAGGTGTTCCAAGGATAATTCTATTCAACAACCCCCGTGTCGAAAGCACGGGGGATTGCAGCTATTCAGCAATCATGATTTGTAAGCTCAGATTTAATGGCTGATGGTGACGCACGCGCCCCGAGGTGGGATTTGTTCGGGAGACCACAAGTCCAGCAAATAAATAGTTTTCCTGAAATAAAATTCGAGGGAAATTTTCAAATCTTAATCCTTGTGATTGCTGGTTTTTCTGCATTTTTTAAAAGCTAAATTGCCTACAATGCTCACTTATACTGAGTTTTCGTGCCAAGTCCACCAAAAATCACCGAAAAAGGAAAAAGGTCCAAAAAAAGCCGAGAAAAATCTCTGAGTCCGCTCCATAACCTCAGAGTCAAATCTAATGTGAGCGCCATATAAAATAGTAAGCTCTGGGGCGAGGAGATGCACCAGAACGGTCTCGGTGATTATTTTATTCGTTATCTTATCGGTCACGTGGGGGTTGCTAAATAGACTTTTGCTATTTGGCAACCCGTACGGAGGGTTGCTGAATAGAATTATCCGTGTTCCAAATCTAATTTAAGCTAACCTGGAGGTGCGCTCAAAGTTTTTTCGGGAGTGATTTTGGTCCACTGCTGCCAAATGAGCAGAATTGATGCCCTTGTGCTCTTCGAGCCACAGCAGCTTGAAAAGAGCCAGAAAAACTCCGGTTTGGGGGAATATGCACTAAGACACAGGAACATGTTTTGTGGCCAGCGGTATGGTATAAAGTGCACGAACCCATTGTTTCTATCTCCGACGGTCCGGCGCTCCGCCGGGCCGAGCACCAGGAGACTTGGACTAGCCTGAGAACAAATACGCGTTCTTGGCAAGTTCTTGGCTCTCAAAATCGTGCTGAAGCTCAGCGCTCAGCGCCCAGCGCCCAGCGCTCAATCTTTTTGCAGGACCCTTCTTGGCTCGTCTTGGATGCATCAGGATTCTTTCCGGCGCTGCCGACCTTGCCCGTAAGTATTTTCTTGGGCGCAACAGTGGGGCAACGCTTCACGGAGTGTAATTTTCTGTCCGATTCCCCAGGCCACAGGAGTCGCTGTGTCATACCTTGTCATACTCAAGTACTCAGGGACATATTTAGTACCTAGATGTCTCAGACTTTCAGTCTTGGGCGGTCGCCGCGGCTATACTATAGATTGCTAAACATTGATAGCCATGCTGGAGTGCTTGGATGTTTGGATCTCCTTTGACGTCACAACTCGATTCTCCTCACATCGGTAGGGTGGCCTAGCAACTCCTTGGGGATCGCGGCGAGCCGGCGTTGACGACGCTGACGGATCCACGCCGCCATCGCCACCAGACAACCATAGCGAGCATACTTGGATTCGCCACTGGAAAAACATTAACTCCAGTGCAGTCAGAGGTCTCTAACAAAAAGGATCAATCAGGATACGAATCAGTGGCGCCCCGATGACGGCGCTCGCGATGTCTCCAGCTTAGCGGCGGCGCTCACTAGCGATGTCTTCATCTTACTTAAAAGTCTACCAAGCGTTGCAGATCCCGCGACCACCTGATGAATATCAATACGAATCAACGGCTTTAACATAGGAGTCGACAGGTAATTGGCGCTGTCTGGTCCTTACGCTTGCAGCCAGCATGGAGCACCTGGTGAATCATTGAACCACTCGACATGCTAAATTCGAAACAGGACTATCGGAAACTCAACCTGTATCTTCGAAATTCTCTGTCATTGTGATTTAGGGGCAACTGATTGATCTTCCAGATAAAGAGTGGAGAGGCGGCCGTGGCGGTGACTTTGCCGCGGCTAGGGACAAGACACTCCAGAGACCACTGGTTGCTCTAATTGTGGGACCACGCCAGGGTCGCAAGGAAGATGTCGAATGGAAGCTCTCGAACCACTTGCGGCCCCAGGCCTTCGTTTCAGATTTTCGCCGTCATCGATAACGCCAGCCTCATTACTTATACCCGATATTTTGAGGACGCGACTGCCGCTACCGAGCTACTACGTCCAGCGCCGAACCTCTTTCCACAGCTCGCGGACGTTCATGCGATTCAATCTTGGCAAAATTCGTCTGGCGCCCGTCGAGCCCAGCGCAGCTCTTGACCCCACGGCAGAACAGCGTATCTTTCGTAATCTGCTGACGGAACGGGATGGCAAGACCGTGGTTTTCGTCTCTGCGCTGCCTGCGCACCATTTCGCGGACCGGAGCAGTAAGGCCGACCAAATCATGTACGGCACACCTCTCATAGTCATCGAGCTGGGACACTCACTTCTGCCACCCACAGCTTCATGAATGACGGTGCTGTCTCAGAGATCGGGACCCATGATTCTTAAAATGTGTCTCACATACCACTGTGCTTCCAGGGGGCCAGTTTTGACGCATTCCTCAATGCGCGGCGGCACACCTTTGCTCATTGGTGGGCCAGACAGGAGACATCTTCTGCTCTTGTTCTTCACTTGCTGTGACTCTGGCACTGACCTTCTATCTGCACCACGCCTTTTGCTTCTCTTGGAGTCCATGCGGTTTGAAAATTCGGAGACGCGGAGCTGCCTCGTTCTTCTAAACCCCTGAATATTTATGTACCGTCTGGCCAACGGTCATTGGTTCCTGGGTATTGGTTTAAGTCTTGCGATGATAGTCCGTGCTTCTACTCCGTTGCAACGCCGTCTTCGGTGAACGTCCAGAAGCGCACTCACTTGTTGTAGTTTGCTAGAGCACAAGACTCAGAAGTTGTCTAGCTGCTTAACTCTCCAGGCCTAGAGGGATGGAAGTCACTCTAGTTTAGTCTTCCCTCGATACCCCAGTCAAAGATCATCCATACTAAATGGCATTTATGGCTGCTACAGCCTGAGCTTTACTGAGCCACCCTCGGTCTGGTAGGGCTTCTGGCTATAGCACGCACACCATTAGAGCTTATTTGCAAGTGGTATAAAACGATTTTGTACCAGCTCTGATTGGCTGCTCCACACCTTGCAGCCAATGGGAGCGCTCTAAAAATCTCGGCTAGAAACTGCAAATAAGCTCTATTATCACTGTCGATGATCCATGCAATCGAGACTCTAGTTTTGAAGCCCTGAGAACATGTTGATGGACGATTCACGAACACCTTCGAATTCTCCGGCCTACCCGAACGTGCACTAATTTTACCTGTGCCGTAACAGGGACAGACACAATTCCCCGACAATTAATCCCCCATAGGACACAGTCCTCCATTTCGCCGTAGTGCAACCTCGCGCAATCGCGGAGCCAGAGGGTCTGTACACATACGTACGTACATCGTCCGATTCTCACAGGCTCCTCTTTCCAATGTTGCGGCCGCATGAGTCGATAAGATAGTGTGCTCGCCAAGGGTAGGGACGGATTTTTAGCACGTCAAAGACTGACAGTGGTGGTGATGCGCCCCCAGACGCCCGAAAAGGATAGGGATGGTGTTGTTCCCGAATTGGACAGCTGCTGACGGGTTCGACGAATGCGCTGATCTAGAGCGCTCATTGTCGTCATGCATGGAGAAAGTACAGTTGAAAGCACTGTTCACCTCACCATGGCCAGACCCGGGATTTCATAAATACCTGAAACTGCAATTGAAAGACACCTCACATAATCTTCTCATGTCATATATGTTTTGTACGACAGCTGTCAAAGCCGGTTCGTGCGGGGAAAGAGGGTGGAAAGAGGTGCAATATTCGGGTGATGTCATACGGCCCCGTCAACTGCTTACGTTTACCGGACCAGCAATGATCGCCTCGGGGATTTCGAAATCCTTTTAACCGCCTAAAGGATCCATTATTACTACTGCCGCAGTGCCGCTTCTTTCAAATTTGCCGACCCAAGGTCTGCGCGGTTATTGAACGGTGATCACCTTGAAACGGGGCAGGAGGCCTCAGGCTGTTATGACGAGAAATTTATTTTGAAACGAAAAGTGCTGTCTATCGGTGGTAGATGCATATGTACTGCGGCCGTAGACGCCGCCGCCGCCCATCGCGGACATCTGTCGCATTTATCCTGGCAACCACAAGATTGGCGGTGATGCGAGGCCAGTAGTCTCCTAGCCAGACACGGAAAGAATCACTGGTTCATTTTTTCATGAGAACACAGACCATATGGTACAGAAACGACAAAAGCATGCACCCGCCGAATGCAAAAGAGGCTCATTCAGTATTGCGGCTGCGGAGGAGGCATCATCTGTCCAGGAAATTGGCCACCGAAGCCAGGTGGGGGTGGGGGCGGGTACCCGGCATACATCTGCATATTTGGTGGCGGCGGCATGGGCATGGGCATCCCCATAACTGGTGGCGGGGCCATTCCGCCCATCTGGATCGTCGGCAGGATCGTCTGCTGCTGCGTGAAGCCGGGCGGTGGTGGGGGCTGCGCGAGGATGCCGGCGAACTGGCCTTGGTACTGGTAGCCAGGCACGGGGGCACCGAAGGCGAGCGGGGCGGGCGGAGGACGAGCGGCAACAGGTAAGGCGTTATTCTTGCGAGCTTGGGCAGTGAGGAGACGTTCGGCTGCTGTACCGTGCCGTTCTCCCTTTCCGTCCTTTTTGAAGGCATATTGAACGGTGATCGCTTTGTTCATGAGGAATGAGCCATTCATAGATTCGACAGCAGCATCGGACGCGTCGAAATCGGTGTAGGACACGAATCCGTAACCCTTTGAGGTACCAGTAGTTGGGTCGCGAGCTACCTGGATAGGAGGATAGAGGGTCACCACTAGGTACAAATCAAGAAGACCGCAGAACGACGGACCTTGGCAGTTGTTGCCATGATGCCGAAGGCACTGAACGTGTCGTACAGCAGCCTTTCATCAACATTCTCGTCCAGATTTCCTATGAACAGGTTGGCGCCGACGTCGAGTTGTTTCTTATCAGAAGACGCCTACGGGATAAAAAGACAGATACGATCAGTAAGGGGCGTCATAACCACACAGCAAAGGGATGGCATTAATCCCGAGGGTGTTTGAACGCGCGATGCGATGACTCGCTTTCGAACAGCCTACGACACACCTTGTTAACTCGAATGGGCTTGCCCCATAATTTGATCTGGTTCATGATCTTACAAGCATATTCTGCGTCCTCCTCAGTCAAGAACTCGCAGAAGCCGTACCCTTGGTGCGCCATCGATATGCGGTCCTTCGGAAGATGCACGTTCACTGCGGTACTCGTGAAGCGATGACGTGGCCGAAAATTCGAGAATACGCACCTACAGGACCCGCTTGCAGCATAAGCTCCCAGACAAGCGCGTCCGTGCACCGCTCATCCAGATTTCCCTTGCAAAATGTGAGCAAAAGAGAAAGGGAAGCAAGGGAAGATAGCTACGAGATAGACCGTGGCCTCTTGATTCCGGTCATCCTGAGGACGCGACATTTGCGATGACGGAAAAGGAAATGAGCAACGTGTTTGGCCGAGTTAGATTCTACTGGTTCTGCTTTTGGAGAGCCTCCGAGCAACCTCCGAGTCGGACTGAGTACCCATCTTGCCCTGTCGTCACTGCCGTCCTGCTGTGGAGTAGATGGCTGGGGCCCTTGGCAAGCCGCTCAATTCTCGATGACTTGTCTTCTTTCTGGCCTTGCGAGCTGGGTTCTGACTCGAAAACGCATCGTATGGTCTTGAGGAGTACTGGACAATAATTTATGCCTGGACAGCGCTTTATCTTGTGCGCGACACTGCATTGGCCGCTTCTCAGTATCTCCCGACTGCATTGGTTTTTCCCTTGTCCAGCACCGCGCTTCGCCGCGCATCGCCATGTTTTGGTTAATTGATATCAATGTCACAATCTACGTGAGCCCAGATCTGATTCTGCAGTCTCCGCTCTGGGTCCGCCGCCCAGTCAAGGGCAAAGACATCCTATAATTGTAGATGTCGTTGCCGAAGCCACATTGATTAACCAGAGATCCCAGAGGGTGATATAGTATGCATCGACGGCCTTAACTCGCCCGCTCGCCACTCGGGGGAATTTTCGTTCCACGTTCGCGAGCTGCCTATCGTCACCGCTATGTTTATGCGAATCGGCGATATCTGACACTCGAACCGCAGCGCCATTGCGATCTTATATAACGCCCAGCTTATCAAGGTGCGCTTCCCACTTTTCTTACCCCGTTCCTGTTCAGAGGAAGAGTCCACCATGTTTAGCACACGCACCCTCCTGCTGTTCCTCGCCGTCCTCCTCCTCGCCGTTCTCGTGACCGCTGCGCCCATCCCGGTCGAGGGCCTTAGCAAAAGTCGCTCAAGCAGTACAAGGCTAAGCGCGGCGAGCCCCCCACGCGCGTCGGCCGTGACCTCCCCAAGCCATCCGGATACACCGCCCGCGGGTATGAGCTCCCTTCTCGCTTCCCCCCGTCCTGCACTCACCTTTTCCCCGCGGACTAGGGTGTCCAAGCGCGACGACGCAGCACTTCCTAAACCATCCAAGTATAACATTACCCACTGTCTTCCTCCCATGCCCGATAATTGAACACCTTTCTTGCAGAGGCTACAAGCGCTAGATTGTTTCGGAAAACGCCCGCTCTTCCGTATCCCCTCCCCGAACCCATCCCAGATATTTTACCCCCCATGCCGAGCCCACTCCTGCTTTATCCCCTCCCCTCTCCTATCGCTGCTCAGATCCTCGTCCATTCTCCTTTTTGATTTATCGATGTCCACCTATTGGTTTCCACAGACACAATACATTGCCGTTGGCAGCCTAGCGTACAAGAATGCGTCTAGGCTCTGTATTGTCTATGTACATATTGCTTTAGAAAATATACCGCTGGTGTTTTTTTAGGTTTTTCTGCATTTTAATCACACAGACGTCAAAGTCGGAGATGAACGGCCACAGATTGCAATCAGAATGCTCGGGAATCTGCCGCCGTTTCATCGTGCCATAACCAGAAATAATGTTCCGTCGGCCACACGCGCCTCAGGCACCCGCACTTATCTTATCGCCTGCTACGCACACACTGACAGGTACAAAATTATTTCGTTCCGCTTCGTCGCTAATACCACATTAGACGGTCCTTCTATCCGTCATGGTTCGTACAATACATCCGGTGCCCGCCACCTCCGTTAACTAGCGAAGCTCATTCATTAGCATACGAGCAAGAAGCCTAGAGCAGAAAAGACCTTCTCATGCCATCCCAGCAAGACGCTTCCGCTGATATCACCCCAGCCGGGCATTGCCATGCCCTTATAGAGATACTTCATAAGTGTGTCCTGGGCGTCCTGGGACAGCGACTTGATGACGGCGGGGATTTCGGTGGATTTGGTGGTGTTCAGGATCGTCAGAAGTGTTTGCAGAGTGACGGTCTGCGAAACTGCCATGGATGACTGCGTAGCCCACAGCGTGCGCGGTTCGTACCTTGGCCTCCTCTACGTTGGGTCCATATGGCGCATTCTCCAACGCTATCGTAAGCGCGCCCACCACGTCACTCCTGCGGTCGCATGAGCGAGAACAGAGAGAGCGACGGAGATGCTGCTACCTGGCCAGAGAACCACGGACTGCGACCTGGCGTTGCTTTGCGTCATCCAGGACCTGGGCGGGATCGCGCGGGTCGGCGTCAAAGAGCTCCTCTTCCTGGAGCACGTCCTCGTCGTAGGCGTCGATGTCGATCTTGCGGAACGCGGTGTCCATGATGAGGAGGTGTTTGTGCGTATTGTGCAGGGGCGTTCGTGTTTCCTTTTCGGACCACTACGCACACCTCCCATAACGGGAGTACGCTATGCAGCTCCTAAGGGACTCCCGGCATCTCCCTAAATTACAATCTGGACTAAAATCTCGTTATGGACAAATCCTAACAGACGACAAATAACGGCGAGGCTGACGGCAGTCTGCTTTGGACTCTGCAAGTGTCAGCCGCGCTGCAGCGCTCGCAGTATAAATCTTGCCGGAGCCTCCCTGCTTTCTTCAGTTCGCTCTTGCTCTTGACCTCCATCTTCTACCTCTCCCTCCCATTCTTTATCTCCTATCCCACCTCTCACAATGGTTGCACTCCAGCCCCGCTTCCTCCTCCTCCTCGGCCTCTGCGTCGTCGCGTCGTCTTCGGCGATGTCCCTCCCCAACGTCCAGGACGTGAGTATCGCCTTTTTATGATCTCGCCATTACTCATTCATGTCCTACAGCCCGCCCATGGCGTTGGTCATCGCTCCAACCCCGAGGTCGCGCTCCCCGCCCCCGCCCCTGCAATCCCGCACGCTCGCGCGATGCCCGAAGTCCCGAAGGCTCCTTCGAACCTCGTAAGCGTTGTATCTTGCTGGTATATATATGTCACCCGCTCACCTCCCGATAGAAGCTCGTCAAGGTTCCAGGCCCTCCTCCGACAGCTGTCCCCAAGACTGACAAGCGCTCTGGTCCCACCCCTCCGTCAATCCCGGTCAATGCCCCGTCATTCCCCAAGACCCCGTCACCCCCCAAGACTTACAAGCGAGCTGCTCCTGCACTTCCGTCACTCCCGGTCAAGGTCCCGTCTCCCCCGAAGGCCGACAAGCGCACTGCTCCTGCCCTTCCGTCGCTCCCGGTCGCCACCCCGTCTCTCCCGAAGACAGACAAGCGCGCTGCTCCCGCACCTCCGTCGCTCCCGGTCCCAGAAAAGGCCCCGCTGCCCCTGCCTACGCCCAGCAAACGTTCCAACACGCCTGTGGTTGTCGCTCAAGTGCATGACCCGGTCAAAGATGTGCACGAGCAGGTCCCCCCAAGCAAACGGGAGTCCACCAAGCCTGTGGTTGTCGCTCAAGTCCATGACCCGATTAAAGACGTGCACGAGCAGGCCCCCCCAAGTAGACGGTCCACCAAGCCCGTGGTCGTCGCCCAGGTTCACGACCCGATAAAGGACGTGCACGAGCAGGCCCCCCAAGCAAACGGGAGTCCACCAAGCCCGCAGTGGTCGCTCAGGTTCACGACCCGATCAAAGACGTACACGAGCAGGCCCCTCGCGATGCAATCCTGGACCCGCTGATGTCAACCCTCGACGCGACGGGCATGTCCAACGGTTCAGACCACAAGAAGACGGGATCCAAGGACACCACCATCAACATGTCCCCCACCGTCGAGAACGCCCTGGGCATGGGCGGCCTCTCCAACTCCGAGCCGGTCGTGCACACCAACTCGCAGACCCATCAGGATGGCGACAAGTCCGACGACCTCGCGGTGACCGGGCTCCAGAAGAACGACCAGGCGCTGCACTCGAACCACCGGAAGCTGCCCAATGGCAAGGTGATGGATGACAATACTGTGCTTGGTGGGACTGTTCACGGGTACGAGGAGCAACAACAACGGAGGGGCGTTCTGCCAGGTTCCGAGCAGCAAGAGTCCGGCTCGGGCCCGAAGCACGTTGTCAGCGACAAGGTCATCAGCACGCCGGCCGGGACCACCTACCACGAGCACACGGAGAAGGAGAAGAGAGTCTACGACCACCGCGAGCACCACGAGCACTCCCACCACCACGAGCACTCCCACTACCGCGAGCACATCCACGAACACGACCAGCAATAGAAGACTCGCCTGCTCTTGTACATTATTTCGTTTCTCTCTACTTCGTTTTGTATTACTACCCTTTCATTGTCTTCTCTCTCTTTGGGTTTCGTGGTGAATACATGGGTCTGGCTTGGGTTTCGTTTCAACTAGTGTGGCTGTCTGAGTCAAGTCTTCGACTTGTTACACTAAATGTCCTGCCAACGACTCGACTCGAGCTCGATATACTTTGCAAAAAAAAAAAAAATCCGTTTTTCTGCGTTGCAATCACACTGACGTCATAGTCAGCGGGACAGTTTGCCCGGAATCTGCCGCCACGATTACCTCGTGCCACAATGCCAATACCGCTCCGTGGGCCGCATGCGCCATCGCAAGCGCCGCGCATTTATCCTATCGCCTGATACGCACGCGCTGCACAGGTTAAAAAATTATTTGGTTCCGCTTCATCCCTAGTGACGGGCACGCAACACCACCTCTGGCCCGGGGCCCTCCCGCGCGAGAAAACATGGAAGGCAAGCAAGGCAAAGAACAGTGCGAGCCAGGGAAAAAGGAAAGGCATCCAGCTACCCGCCAAGGAAGAAAAGAACGTCGACGTAGGTTTTAGCATAGACCAGGGCATGAAGATATGAATTTAACTAGAGAGAGCAGATAAAGGAAAGGGAATATACGACAGTACCGGAGATGAGTAGTCGCAGGTTTGTCGCGGCGTAAAGGTAAATCGTAAAATGAATCCACACAGGGACAAGGGGCGTGCCGTAAAAGGTTCTGTCTAATCAGACGACGACACACTTTACTTTTCCCTTCTTGACGACTGGCGGCTCGAGAGCGGCGACGATGGCCTGTCGCGGCGGGGTCAGTGGCCGCACGGCGGCGGCGACGATGGATGCGCACCTCGTCGAAGACGTTCTTTAACCCCTTCTGCGTCAGCGCCGAGCACTCAACGTACTTGACGGCCCCCAGCTCATGCGCAAGCCGCGCGCCCTGCTCGTTCGTGACCGGTCGCTGCTTTTGCCTGGCCAGCTTCTCTATCACCTGGGAGTCGTCTCTCAGATCGATCTGCGTCCCGACGATGAGACATGGGACGCCGGGGCAGTGGTGGTGAACTTCTGGAAACCACTTCTCCTTGACGTTCTCGAACGACGCAGGCGATGTTACGCTGAAGCAGACGAGGAACACGTCGGTCTGCGGGTATGATAGCGGGCGGAGGCGGTCGTAGTCCTCCTGACCTGGAACAAGCAAAAAAGACGTTAGGTCGTAGACGAGGAGGGAGACTGAGCAGACGGACCAGCAGTATCGAAGAGCCCTAATGTGTAGGGGTCCTCACCAATCATCACAGTGACAGCATAGTTGTCGAAGACCTGTGGAGGCCGTCTGTGCACGAGTCACAATAGGGGTGCGTGTATGTACATACGGTCGGGACGTATTCACTCGGGAACTTGTTCGTCGTATACGAGATGAGCAGACAGGTCTGGCGCCACACGGGGGTTGCTGAGCGCTGCACGGGGAGTGGTAAAAACGGCTACGGACCTTTCCCACCGCACCGTCGCCAACCACTACACATTTGATCGTCTGCATGATGCCGAAAGGAGTCTAGCGCGGCCGAGGGAGCGGACGAGGAGACTGTAGCCAGTGCGTAAGCGCGGTGCAAGAGCAACAAGCGACAGCAGGAAGCGCGAAAACGAAGATGGTGCGGATTCGGCGTGGTAACCAGATAGGCAGCGCCTCGTGGCAGTGTTGACGATGACGGATGTCGCGACGGGCAATCAGACGCACGGCACTTACAGGGAATAAAACAACACACGGGTCGCCTGCACTGTTACGGGTCGGGGAGGTCGATGCTCAAATCGCCCTCAAGTAAAGTCGTCTGAAGCTAGAGTCTGAGCCCTGTGGACGGCGAGGAAAGTGGATAAGAAACGCGGGACAAAGAGGCAAAAAAAGGGTCGTGGACGTACAGAGACAAGGGATGATATCCTAGGGAACGATAGCAGGCTGCCGCCGACGGTCTGAAGGGTTCGGGGAGAGTTGATCGACACACAACACAAGTAAATAAATTCCCGCTGTCTGATTTCACGTTTTGCAAAATATTATATTTTACCCTAGCAGCCCTAGCTAATCCATCCTACTTCACCTTCGCCCGCTTCCGGCCTCCAGCGGTCGGAGGGCTTTCCGCTGCCCAGCACGTCAACACTGAGAGTCATCCAGCAAGCACGCGGCGCAAACTTACTAGAGCCCGCTGGCTGCGGCCACCACGTCAGGCGCCCATTCCGCGTCCCCGTCACCACATATCCCTGGGGCCCACTGCAGCTCTAGCCCATGTTAAGCACGGATACAATGTCCAGGATGATCATCTCACCGCCACTGCGTGGATCAGGTCATCTAGCCCATTGACGCAGTCAGCCCAAATAAAATTCCACAAGCAGACATACCATCTTCGTGCTCCATGCCATACACGATAGCGCCCTTTGCCTTGTCCCACACCAGAACGCACCCCTCCACCGTGCCGAACAATACAGCCTGTCCCTGCGTCGCAAACACCGCCCCGAACCCGCCGCCCGTCTCCGTGGGTATCTCTTTCGACAAATACGACTGCTGCACGCGCCTCTTCTGCTCGTCCGCACGCAGTGCAACGAGGCACGCCGAACCTCCGGCCTGCGCAACCAGCGCGTGTGTCCCCGTCGGATTGATGTCAATGGACGTGCTGCGATCCATCAGCAACAGACACAGCACACAGAACACACTGACATGCTCGACTGCAGGAAAGCATACGCCCGCATAGTTCCATTCGGCACCGCGCAGTACCACCTATCAAAATCCAGATCAGCGCGAGCCAGCTCTCGCTCCACACGGAACGCACACGACGCCCTCGCGCGTCCCGCCAACGAGCGCGTCCCCACCGTCGACGAATCGGAGCGCGGTCACGTTCGTCCGCGCGATGGCGCGCTGCGCGAGCCACATGCCTGACTCGCCAGCGCCGAATCAGCAGTACTCCTCGTCGACTGGGCAACGAGCGCGTACCCTTCGACCAGATCCACAGCTTGACGCCGCCGCGCGGGAACGCGACCGCGATGCGGTCGCCCCCGTACGCTAGGCACACCCTGTCCTCTGGCGCGCGCTGCTCCGCGTCCACATTGAGTATCCGGCCCCACTCCCAGTGGTTTTGCCCCTGCGCCGCGTGAGCCTGGATAACATTACTTAGCGGAAGGAGCACGCACCGTCCGCGTCCACTTGCTCAGCACGCCGTCCTCGCCGAGCGACAGCACACCCGCGTCGCCTTCGAGCCAAGCGAGCGCGATCACCGGCGCGTTGTGCGCGAGCCTAGCGATTTCGAGCTTCGTCCGGCTGTTCCAGATCCGCAGGGTGTGGTCCCAGCCTGGTCACGCACCACCACCAATCAGTCAGTCATCGTGCATAAGGGCAAAATAAAAAGTATCGATAGGGACGCACAATGCAGCGCGCAATACACCCCGTCCGAGCTGCACGCGATCCCACGCACACCGACGTCCCCGTCCCCCTTGAGCACGGCTGCGTGCGCGTGGCCTACCGTCGGCCAGCGGCGCTTCCGCGTCACGCGCACGATACCCGGGGCGGTCCACAGGTCCGGCGACGGTGGCCGCTCGCGCTTGATGCCCCGCGGTGGCGGTTGCGGTGGCGGCGGTTTCGCGGGCAGTGGATGGTATGCTGCGCGTGCTGCGTCAGCGGGGTAAAGAAAAAGATCGACACCCAACGCACTCGAGGCTTGGCGTTTTTGAGGGGACGCAGAGCGCGAAGGCTCGGGGTTGGGGTCTTGGCTGTTGGCTGCAAAGTTGGCGGGAAACTGCTGTGATGATGGACTGGCGGATGAAAAGGCTGAAGACGAAGACGCTTGTTGTGCAGAGTCTGATGCACGACTCGCCCATCTTGCGGCACTCGTCTGTGGCGGCTGTCTGGTCGCAGCGTCCTGCTGCCCCACTTTCCCAGGATCGGCGCCTATGCGCGAGAGCAGCGTGACGCCGTTAGCAGACTGCCCCGCTTCAGCGGTGGCTGGCCCTAACGACGATATGCGGTCCAACAGCGTAGGGGGGACGTGTGCCGCCGATATACGGTCCTTCAGCGATACTACTCGAGATCATGAATACATGTAACGAATCAGCCAACGCCGGCCTAGAAATAGACACTCACACGTTGCAGCAGCCCCATCACTATCGGCCTGGTGCCGCGGGGGCTCACTGCTGGGCGGCGGCGCGTTCGAGCAGTCCGTGTCCGCGGGCGGGTCGTCATGCGGGCCGGCGCCGATAGATATTTCGCTGTCGATCCGCTTCCACTTGCTGGCTGACGCGCGCGCCTGCACAGGCGGCGAAGGCGAGGAATACGCCACGACGTTGCCTAAGGCCCCGGTTTCGACGGGCGCGCGCGACCTGATTGTGTCGGCAGCTCCCTTGACACCCTGGACAAATGGCCAGCCCCGGCCCACCACCACGCGCTTCTTGGGCTTCGGTGGGCTGCGGCAGCAGTGGCGGGACGGCAGGGAGCCAAGACGGCGGCGCTCGAAGGGCGGATATTCAGCGGGTTGGAAGACGGCCCCGAAGGGATGTACATGAGGGCCTTCGGGTCCGGGGGTGGCGACGCGTCGCTGGGGCCCGTCAGATCGATGGCGTCTCTCGCAACAGCGCGCGCCTTCTCCTTCGCCCGGCTGCTGAGTGCCATCAGAGAGCGAGGCACGATGGTGGGCGGAGGCACAGGCCGGATGGTGACCTTGCTGCTCGACGCGATGGCATTTTGGCTGGGGGCCCGGGTACTGCGCGGAGGAGCAGGTGGTGGTGGAGTTGCAGGCGGAGGTGGAGGCGGATCGCGGGGTGGAGGTGGTACTAAATCGATGCTAGTTGGAGGGCTGGGGGGGTCCTGTAGACCATCGCTGCATTCTACGGAGCATCGGACCAAGTCTGCTTTAAGGTCTTCGAGGTCCGCCTGGTCTGACGCTTTGCGAGGAAGGTGTCGGCCAGCGTCTGATTGATTCGCGAGAGCAGCCTGAGCGTCGGCGCGTTTCTTAGCTCGTTTATGGGCGCGCTGCTTATGACTGTGACTCTGTTTTCGTTGCTCTGGAAGGCAGGGACTTGGGTCGGCTAGGATTGGAGGTGGAATGGAATCGGGAATGGGTGGATTCGTTGTTGCAGGGACGCCGTCGATCTTGACGACCACCACGTCTTCTAATTTCACTTGCACCACCGGAGGAACAACCTTGACGGGCGGGACAACTGCGCCAACAAAGTCCGTCACAAAGCCACCCGAAACAAAGGGATTCCGAGGGACGGCCTTCGGCATCATTGGCCGTGGAACACTGCGCTTCTCCGGAGCATCGTCAAGGTCAAACATGTCCGTTACCGGAAGCACTGGGCGTGGGGCAGGTCGAAGAGAAAAATGTACGGCCTCTTCCTTGACTCTGGCCAAGACATTCAATTGTAGCGGGATAGTCTCGTCGATCTCCTCCAGCTTCACGTCGGTGGGGGACATTTCCATGTCCTCAGAAAGGTCACGGGTCCCAGTAGTATCGATGAGCAAAGATGGAAGCCCCGGCGAGGCTGGCGAACCAAGTAGCATAGGAGAGAGACTTCCGCTATCCTGTGCATCGTCAATAAATTGTCATCAAGTAACAAGAGTGTAGCCACCTCGGGCTCCTGCTTGATCATCTGAGAAGTCCTAGTCAGTTCAGCTGAAAAGGCAACTGGGTCCGTTTGAATATCCAAACTTGTGTAACTCGGAAGTGGTGGGGGGTCAGCTTGTACGGCGGTAGAAACACAAGAAAGGTGTGTCTGAATACACGTAGAAGTGGTGGATGGATGCGCTTGAATTGAAACAGATTTATTTGCGGTGCATGCTTGCACAGATGAAGAGACATGAGCTGGTTGCGCTTGAACGCCAACCGATGCATGAGCAACCGGCAATTTGACTACAAATTACAAAACAAGAAGAAATGTTGACGCGAAAATAAATGAATAATAATGAATTGACTCACATACGACAGGGCTCACCTCCTCAACTTTTCTAGTCCACTGTCGACGCATTTTCGGTGGCATAGTGGCTTGTGGTATCATTTCCTCTTCCTCTTCGATCACCTGCGGCTCCTCCTCGACCTGAGTTCTATCCTCACGATCCGAATCTTCATCAGATCCTCTGAGTTTTCCTTCAAACATCACCACCTGATCCTTGAATCGTCCGTCCACAGAGGCCACAGTCAGTAGAATCTCTTTCCCTGGCTTGAGATTTATCTGCTTGTGCGCAAAGAGCCTGAAATACACGACGGAATTCTCGTCACCACTGTCACTCGAGTCGTCTGAGCCTTCGACGCGTCGCAGAATGGCATGGGCCTTTTGGCTCGCAGTATGGTGGCGCAGGCATAAATTGCCTTTAATACCGAGAATGGAGGCTACGGAGGAGTCCACAGACATAGAATCAGCATCCTTGATGCTGGATTCGTCGTGCATGGCATTCCACCGTCTAGCAGCCGCGACGCTGGACTGATACACGGTGAAGGAGGAAAAGCTAGAGAAGTCTGGAATGGGAATTTAGTTCACGTCACGTGTGCCCCTCTCTATGGCTCATTCCATGGGTCTTGTTCGATTTGTTCGGCAGCCAGGCCCCATGCATCATGCATCAGGCGCCAACACGAAGTGTCAAAATAGATAAGCTCATAGCACTAGCAGCCACCGCAAAGACGACATTCGGAATCCCTTCCCAGCGATGAAGAACGCAACCTCGGGAAATTAATAGGGGCAGTCAGAGTAGAGGATTCTGGTAGGATTATGGGTCGGGATTATGGAAGCTCCCACACGCCTCCCCCACTCTGACATTGCCTAAAATGGACAAATGCTGACCAATGTGCCGTTTCTTCGCCGAGACGGCCAGTCGCACATAGTGCAATGTTTGTGACCATTAGGCATGGTTGCCGTGCTGTAGTGGTTAAGTAGTGATGATGTCTTGTTACCTAATCATTGGGTGCTGTGGGTTCGAACCTCAGAGGTAGTGTATAGTTGTTTTTTCTTCAAACTTTTCGCTATTACCCTTTCCACTTGGTCTATATGTATAGTTTTTGCTTTTCACCTCTATTTTCACCTTTCTCACAGAAAATAGCCGGCAGTAATATGTATTTGCAGGTTTTATGGCAGCATCAATGTTGCTCTAAATGCGTATATAAGACTATTGAGCAGAAAATGACAGCATATACACGCAAATTCACCTTAAAATTGACGCGGCAGATGTGCAAATTTTTCTGCAAACAGACTTTATTTTCAACATGTACATTGCCAAACTGACCTTTCTTAAGGCTTTTTATAGCTTAAATTCAAACAAGAAGTAATTAAAATCACTCTGTAAACACACAGTCCCTCTGTGCTGTTAAATAAAACCAAGGACATGACAATGAACTTGGTTTCAGAATTTCTCAGTGTGAACACTGACATCGGAATGGCTGACACAAGCTGGGAAAGTGATCACGTGATGTCATAGTGGTGCACTGACCGTCAGTGTTATGTTATCTATTTGTAAGCATTCCCCTTTTGGGATGTCAGAGTGGGGGAGGCCAAGGGGGTTTGATTATGGAAGGTTTCTGAATTTATTTAGCGTGGGAGAATCCCTCGAACTCTTAATCCCTCAGAATCCTCGAAGCTCCTCTGGAGGAGATTCTGAAGGGATTGTGATTATGGCAAGGATTATGGGTGGATTATGGCTTTAAACATAATCACGGATTAAACCTCTGATCATAATCCTTCATTGCAGTTCTGGGTCAGTCAGAGTAGATTTGGATTATACAGTGATTATGCTTGGATTATGGAGGATTATGGGCATTCCAAAATTCCATAATCCATCCTTAATCCTTGCCTTAATCCCTCCAGAATCCTCTACTCTGACTGCCCCTAATGCCAGGAAACTCAAATTGCGATGTCTACTCTATAAATTATAGCCTCCTTCATATATGCATCCCAATCCTTTTTCTCGCTCGCCTCGAAAGCTCCGCAAATCAGGTCAATCAGTGCATCCATCACCATTCCGACTACATATCCCACAGCAAATCCAGCAATCGCACCAGCTGCAGCTCCTAGAACTGCCGTTGTCATCGCACCAGCAGCTCCGAGACTGCTCGCCACAAACTCTTCTGAAAGGGACAGGTGAGCCATGCCATACACACACCCCAACGACAAGTCTTACCAGCTGCAATTCCTGCGATCGTCCAGTGATCGTTCCCGCAGCGATACCCACCACACCTTTATTTGCTGTGGTGATCGCTTTTGTCGGGCCCCCTTCCAAGGCAGCGTTGACAGTATCGACAGCCAGCAGGATCAGACGGGTGCTTTTCGTGCTTTTGACGTTCTTACTGAGGAGCAACTGAGGAGAGTGGAACAACCCGCCCGTTCAACAAGCGTTGCTTGTACCATAGCCTAGAAGCATGCCACATCACTTACGGATTCAAAGACCCACAGTTTCTGCCCAAACTTGTCTGGATATAACTCCTCGATGACAGCCCTGACGCCAGCAGGTGTGGTCCCTTGCCGTCATTGAGGAAAGCAAACCAATTGTTGGATACACGGAATGTGCTAGTATTTTTGATCTCTGTGAGTACTTCGCGCGCGAATTTAGCCGCTTTGACTGGCTCATCGATCTTCGCATTTTGGCCGCCGACGACCATATCCAAGAGGGCCTGCGTCGCGTCCATGACATCTTTAAATGAACGAGGCCCAACGCGAAACTGTTAGGGCAATGTACGATACTTCGCCGACATATTCGAAGCGCAGTTTGGCATTCTTGATTTGCTCGATGTTCCTCGGCTGAATCGCAGTGACGAGCGAATCCAAAATGTCGAGCTTAGTCTTGCCCGTTTCTTTATCCTATCAGAGTCTCGCAAATGAACCTATAGGTGTATTAAAAAACCGTACGGACCCACTTTGCGGCGGCGATCGACTCCTGGGTCTTGGCTGCGGTCTCGATCCATCTTTTACGAGCATCCTATTTTTGGACATCAGTCCGTACCGTCTTTGCGGAAAACAAAAACGCGCCCTCATATTGGCGTAGGCTCTAATTCGGTCCTCCGGGTTTGGCCATTGTCGTTGCTCGAGGATGAACTCCTCCCGCCTCGCAAGGTAATTGGTGATCCTGGTGATGTTTGCGATGTCGAGCTCAGTGACTGTGGTCATATTCAGATAAGGAACACCCGGGAAAGCCTGGATTAACGTGGTGTTTCAAGTTCTGCCTGGCTTCTATCGACTCTACCGTGTCTTGATTGTTTCGGGCGAGATTTTCTGTCAGTAGCAAGTCCGTTGTTCCTGCTCCTTTCCGTTCCACGGCCTCTGGTCGCCTAGCGCACAAATTGCCACGGAAGTACAGCGACGTCCCGGACCAGAACGCTACATTTGTACAAGCGAAGCTCCCGCTGCCATGTATCACATATGAGCTGTTGCCGATGTTCAGGACCTTGAGTCAACTTCGCTTGAATACTCTTCATGCTAATCAACGTCACAGGCTCGACTCGCTGTGCATTTTGCAATTTCACTGGCAGTCGGTATGTTCCTGGCCAGGGCCCGTGCGTACTAATGTCTTGTAGCTCCTCCATATTCATGGTCGTTGCTCAAAGTGCATAAAAGGTGCTCATTTTTCTCCAGCCACCCTCACCAACCCCAGCATATCTGCATCTCACATTCAACATGCTCTACCGTATCGAAATCGACCGCAAGTACTTGCACACCATGTCAGAATATCAGGACCTGAAGATCGAATCACCACTGCACAAATGGCCAAAGTTGCCAAGTAGGTCAAGAACAAGTACCAGGGAGGTGCCGAAAACGTCAAACTGAACTCAACGCTGAGTACGGAGTCGGGTGTGTATCCGTTGTATTCTGCTCTTCGATCCCATCTATCTTATGAATTCAGGGTTTGGTCAGCTATCTTTTGGTTCAAGAAGTTTTTTTATATTCACTTCTACCTGTAGCGTTCTTATCCGCATCTGTAATGCAACGGGAGAGCATGGGTGGTTTTTGATACGTTGCGAAATTTCTGACCAAGAAGTATCGATTTAGCTATCACCCTTAAGGAGGCCGTGGATTATCGTGAGCACTTGGGCGCGCACGCTATTGAACACTGCATTCTTAACGGCATGTGGGCTGTATTCATCCACACCAAGACTGGCGGCACCGCTGTAGGTAGCTGGGCCGTCATCTATAGGATGGAAATTGGGATTGAAAGTAGCGGCACCGAATTCTTCGCTGGTATGTCTATCCTCACGAGTTCTTGGCCGTAAAACTTGAACTGATATTACTTCTGTGAAGGCTGGCAGGCGCGTACTCTTTCGAGCAGTCTCACGTTCTATCTTGCTGACACGTAGTGGCGTGCTTAATAGAATCCCTGGTCAGTGAAGTACCGTTTCGATTCCTGAACACTGATCTAAGTGTCTATCTCAGGAACCGGGACCCTTGGAACTCCCAAGTTGTAGTAGAGGTATTCGAGCCTGGTCATTGGTTTAACGCAACCACGAAAAAATACATGCTCCAATTGCTCGACAACCACAACGGACAAACCAGCGACCATACTAATCTCGGATATATATATAGTGTAAGTGCACTACAGGCATCGGCCGAGTTGAATCCGTGATATATAGTGCCTTCATTTCTCAGATCTATGGTAGCACCGGAAATCAAACCACCGCGTACATTGAGTATGTTTCCGAAAAAAAAACTGTGCGTTCATTCAAATCTCGGCTTTGTAATAACGCTGACGCTCCCTCAATAGAATTATTAGGGGAAGTCAGAGTTGTCGATTCTGGCTCGATTCATGGTCGATTCAGGCTTCGATTCTGACCCGATTCTGGGACCAGAATCGACCGAGAATCGAGACATCACTCTGACCGACCCGATTCTGGGTTCGATTCTACGGCGATTCTGCACCATCAGAATTGACGTGTCACGAGAATCGCCGCGAGAATCGACGATTCTTGATGCAGTTCCTCCTCTGGAGGAGGAACTGCATCGATTCTTGAACGATTCTCAATTCCATTTCGATTCTTGGATAACCAATTCTCGGTCGATTCTATTTCCAGAATCGATGCAGAATCGAAAGTCGAATCGACCGCGAATCGACCAACTCTGACTTCCCCTATTGTAGTTTCGAGTAGAAGTAACTCGTATGCATGCCGATACATTTTGAGTGATTAGTATCTTTGACTGCGCGAATTTATATGAGTGCAAATTGCCACATATTTGCATGGAGATATCTTGTCTTGATACAATTAGAATGAAATCAATGCGTAGGTTTATCTTTGCTGATAGGACCCTCCTTACTCCCCTTCCAAAATCTCGTTCCCTTGACGGAGATCTCATCCGTAACACCCTTGATCTCATTCCTCACGTGGAAATGGTCACCCTCCGGATTCGCCAGCGCGAGACCAGATGCACCCAGAGACCTATCCTCGCCATCTCTCCCACCAATCAGGAACTCCTCATCAAAACATCCAACAGCAAGTTCGATTTCAGTCGCATTTTCACGATCAATCCAGCCTAACGGAGATCCGCAGTTCTTGCAGAAGGCACGGCAGGCTCGGGGTGAAGAGTTGTATTCTGAATAAGTGGATCTGGAGTGCCAAGTCAACTCGGAGAGTTTGACAGTGTGAAAGCTATAAATCAGGCAGCCGCTATTCTTGCGACACTGTGTGCATTGGCAGGTATGAGGCTAGAAAAATTACATAAACGAGGGTGAAACGGTTGGAACCGACGCACCCCTCGTTTCCAATCATGGTCTGGGGCAAAGTTGATCTGAAACCGAACCCCTCCACAAAGACAGCCACCCGTTGTCATCTCGGGAATTGGCAGAGCCATGCTCATGAACAAGCTTAAGTTGAGTCACGACTGTGGGGTATCATAGCCTTATGCCGTCATCAGAACTTGAACTCACGTGTACCCGCTCATGTAAGCAATGAATCTCAGGCTGGCGTCCGAACTCCTTATTACTAGATATTTCTTCAATCTCCCGGGTTCAAGATTGGGGAAACATGCACTGCATCTCGAAAGATGCTGCCAGTTCATCACTGTGAGCAGCGTGCCGCCGGTGCGCGAAACGGTGCACGAACTTGAAGGTCTGCCGGATTCGTTGATTCCAGTCCACTGGACTGACAAGGAGGATGGTTGCCAGGCCTGGCGGTCCCAATAACCTATCAAGTCCCTTTCGTCCTGGTCCTATTCGCCTGTCAAGTACATACATCAGGAACGCTTTGCTAATCAACCCGCTACTAGTAGTATGGTTCCAACTTGAATGAGGACTCAACAGCTTGAAGCGACCATTATCTTGCGTCTGGTCAGTCACTCCTGTCGTTTTCATTCGAATCTGATTTTGTACTCATCACTGCTGATAGATAAACCACATCTATTTATATAAATATGAACTCCAAACTTGAAGTTCCGCGTTGCCACACTTTTTTCTACTAATGGAACTGATGGTGCTGATGATATGTTTCGGACCCTCCATCAGTAGCTCTGCTGTTATCTGGACTTGCACAATATTCTTCTTGACGACGGGACTTTGCCCTTTCCATCCGCTATCGCACATTCCAGGTCTGACTGTGAATAAAATCTCGAAACTTTGGGGACAGAGTAACTTGGAACGGCTTCCAATATGGAGCAAATAAGAACTTCCATGACAAGTATGGCAGTTTTGTGCGGACAGGTTTGCCGCGACACGACGCACTGCAAGACGGCGAGTTTGGGATCGTGCGCTAAGCCCCAGTGCTATGCATGAATACGACCCTTTCATTGCCCAGATGGCGCGCCAACTCGTGCATGAACTACGATCACAAGAAGGGCCGATCGACACAGCATCATGGTTCAAATTCTTTACGTGAGTCGGATGATAGATAAACTTATTTCATTTATGTTGGATTCTCTATTTCCCGCAGATTCGATACTTTTTCAATCGCGATCTTATGATCTAATTTTACAAACAGTTTCGGGGGAGATTTCGAAATGCTCAGGGACCGCTCTAACTCGAGAGGAATGTCCTACATGATTGAAACATTTCTAAAGTGAGCAAAGAATCGACCGTGGATGACCTGAAATCATGGTTTTCAAGGGCGACATCTTTGTTTGGGCATATCCAGTGGATGGTGCCTAGATGCATTTAATCCCTGGTACCGCCGGCATTTCAATAACTTCAGAATACGTATGGCAACTGAACGTCAGCAAAGAGGATCCTCTGTGAAAGATATATGGTATCATCTTGTGAGTACAACTTGTGAGTACCTGATCAAAACTAAGCTTCCCAGACCGACGAGGCAAATATCGAGAAACTAAGCCGTGTTTCGAAGACTGTGTTGCAGACAGCGTGGAAGCACTAGCTGGTGCCACAGATACCACAGGATCCCTTCTGAAGTGTCTATTCTGGCTCCTCGTCTCAAACTCGGTGTATTATCGACAACTGCAGAATGAATTGGACTAAATCTTCCCAGCTGGTTCCGACCCTTTGGATGATTCAAAGTATCCGCAACTATAATTCCTTTCCGCGTGCATGTGAGTAAATTCTGGGACATATCTCAAACAGATACCATAAACTTCTCAGAAACGATACGCTACGACTCTATCCTCCGGTTCCAGTGATTGGCCCTAGATATGTGCCACTCGGGATTGGTGGCATTACCCTCAGGAAGGTGCGAAATGAACCGTGGTTACTTGAATTTCCTCATCATGGTCCCCAGATATATTCCGGAAGGCACAAATATCTACATACCTTCTTTCGCGCTCACCGGAGTCCCCTGCATTCCTTCTCGGATTCGGAGAAGTTTCGACCCGAAAGATGGCTTGAGGTGATACCCGCTTTCGAGAAGCACGAAACCGCCGCCTATCTGCTATTCGCCTTTGGGCCCTATAATTGTTCAGGCCAAAGACTGGCGAAACATCAAGTGATGATGAGTATGAGCCTGTTATTCGTTCGACTTTCAATTTGCGGAGGCGGCCGAGGGCAAATCGTGGGGTGAAGGAATGAAGAACTACATCGTGTTCAGAGGTGCTCCCCCTTCGTTAACATTACATCTCGGTGAGAATAGACGCTGTTTTGTTAAACTTGCCAAATTTGGCCACAAGCGTTGTTTGGATCGAAAGACGGAAACAAATACTCACAGCCATGATTTTTAATTTTTAAAAAGGATACTAATATTGCGCCTCGTCTACTTACCCTCTGCGAACGACGGTCAGATTGAACTGAGTCATGCCTTGCCCCGCGGCCTCCAAAAGCAACACATGCGCCGCTCCGCCTCCGTCACGGTGGGCTAGACCGTAGCATATAAAATGTCGCGACCTAGCTGCCACGGTGATACCAAGCAAGTTCAAGACTTCGAGGGGTTCAGGTGAGCGTCCTTTTCAATTTTCGCAGTGTGGACATAGTCTTGGACTTAGTGCGCTCAATCGCAGGAGGCCGCGTGTTGACAGAAGCAGACGACAAAGGGGCAGAGACTGGGGGCGTGGGTGGGGCTAGTAACAAAGGCTGTGGCTCAGGTACATCAGCAGCCAGGGAAACGGGTAATTCGGGAACCACGGTGGAGATGGAGACAGCGTCTGACGAAGGTGGAGTAGGAGCTGAGGAAGGAGGTGGCACATCACGGGCGGTCCAGGTCCCTGGTATCAATGCGATGGGCAAGAGCCATGTCGCCCTGAGTATGACTCCGTGACCTGGGTAGTGGGAAAGACGTCAGGGTGCTGGACGAAGAACGGTGAAGAGAGCGCACCTTGGTCGAAGCCTCGTATAGTGCTCCAGCTCCACGAGATGAAAGTGCCGATGTAGCTCACAAACGGTACTAGCCTTTGAAGAAGAATCATGGCAGGCTGTACTGGCGGAGGAAACGCCGATATGGGCAGGTTACTGAAAAACCAAGTCAATGCCGCGGTGATTGTCGTGGCCTGCTTTGCGGCTTCCACAGATTGATCATCGAGGATGGCAAGAACGGGTGGGGGAATGTAGCTTCAGAAAAATTAGATTCACGCATGCAGACACGTTAAAGATACACGTACATTCGATACCCCCACCACGTTGTCTCGAACGACAGCTGCGTCGTCGAAGGGACCCAGACACGATGGACTGGAACCTCTCTCCCATGCTCTCCAGGGTTATTTTGGGGTTCCGGATCAGGGACCAATGATTGTCCAGGAATGACATCTATTTGAGCCTCTGACACTTTGGCTTTCCATCCATTGAACGGCCACACATCTGGCCAGGTGACATAAGGCCAGAGTGTATATGACCAGAGCCTCCCCGGTGAGGAGGTACCTTCCGCAACGAGCGGTACAGCCTCCGACTCGGCCAACTCTACGATAGAATCCGCAGTCGGAATGAGAGGAGAGTACATCATGACGCTGGACCTATCCGATCCAGCGTATTCCGCGTACTCGTCGCTTGCACTGAAAGACTGCACACTCGGCGGCCGGATCGCTTCCAGCATGCTCCAAACGCTTTGTCTCCTGCCCTCAGACCCGTTCATAATGCTCGGGCTCGAAAGGAGAGATATGAGCTCCGGATCCGCTATGCGCGTCGCTCCAGGTGGGGGAATAGGGCAGCCATCAGAATCGAGGATGGTGGTGGCGGTGGTGGGTGCGTCTTTAGAAAGAAATCGGGAAGCCTGAGACAGGGAGGGTAATGCATCAAGTAACGCCTGAATCTTTTTCGCGAGAAATGTCGGTTCTGGAAGCTTTGGAGAACCTTCGGCCTTGACAGCAATTGGGATATTTTGCAACGAGTCCTCGATTGCTTGCTCCAAGGACGAGCTAGGGATCGGCTCTGCGATCCCCGGTGGTGGCCTTCGTATGGATGGAACTGGCTCTGGAACATCCTCTGCGGCGTCCAGGCGACTCTGTGAGCCAGACGGTACGATACCATCCACCAGCACATTGTTTTTCCCGTTGCCAACGAGCCCCAGTTTCTTTAGGCGCTTGATGGTGCTCGATTTTCCCTTCGGCGTTGAAACTTGGCTTCGTGGGTTGGCATCCTGTTTCCTCGGCGCACGGACCAACTGCGCAGAGGGATCGCGTTTCGGAGCTGATTCTCGAGACTTGCCAGTGGAGGTCATGATGGCCATGTGGTGAAGATTAGATTAGATTGGTTTGCGCAAGGAAAGGGGCAAGAAGGAGCAGTCGAACCAGTCGTTATTGTAACAGTTTATGATAATCGATAAACAGGACGTGTCAATAACCGATTGTCTTTGAGACTTGACGCCGTGGACTGGTTCGAGTCTAGTCAGTACATTTGCAAGTGAATCGAAAAGGGATTCGACAATCTAGTATTTCAAATCTTTGAAGCTTTCTCAAAGAATTCCATTTCTTTTATTTTTCTCAAATGGAATGAACTTGATTATTATTCAAGCTTCATTCCTCAGAGAAAGCGCTGACTTGGAATGCCGTACACAAGCGTGTTGTACATAGTGACAAAGTTGTTTCAGAGTGTTTCAGTCGGGCCACCGGGCCGTACCATGTAGAGTTCCTGAGGCTCTCTCGGCATCCCCCTATGTACTGGATTGAGCGTGCTTCGTGAAGATAGTCGACTGGCCAAGCACCAAAGGGAGCAGCCAAGAAACTATGTACAATTGCAAAACAGACAGGATGGGACGGGGAATTCGAACGTACAATAAAATTTAAAAGGTGTATGTATGAGGCAAGGAAGGAAGAGGAGGGGCAAGAACCCATGCATGCCGAACGCAGTCGTAATAGTAGTACACAGAGGATGCGCCGCAACTCTAACGAAACCCACCATCACCACACACGCCCCGACGCCCCGCCGCACACCCCTCAGCAGCACTTGCTTGCCTGGGCGGCGTTGTTGTCGACGCTGGGGCCGACGCTGATGCTGGGCCCCGGCGCGTCGATCGGGTTGTTGGACTGCTCGAGCGATTTGCTCGACACGATGCGGTAGATGTCTGGCGGGGCATTGCGTCAGCAGCGGCTATGCTCCGGATGAAACGGCTCACCTGTCAGGATCGTCTGAAACGCGCCCTCGACATTCGAGGCGTCCAGCGCCGAAGTCTCGATGAACGACAGTCCGTTCTCCGCTGCAGCGGTGATGAGCTTATGTGAGGCGAGATGGAGGGAGGAACGCACTGGAGAAGGCCTTGGCCTCGTCCGTCGGCACAGCCCGCAGATGCTTCAAATCGCTCTTGTTACCCACGAGCATGATGACGATGTTCGAGTCAGCGTGGTCTCGTAGCTCCTTCAACCACCGTGTAACGTTGACATAGGTTGCATGTTTGGCGATGTCGTACACCAGAAGGGCACCAACTGCGCCGCGGTAGTATCTGCCACCAGGGCAACGTCAGACCGAAAAGCAAGTGAATAACAGAAATGGAGGCATGCTCACGCAGAGGTAATTGCCCGGTAACGTTCTTGGCCGGCTGGAGGGAACGGAGTTGATCAGCATACTGGCATGCGGATGTCGGCGGAAACGTGATGCGGCACCGTAACTCGCCACGTATCCCGCCAGCGAAGCGGATGGTCGTACCTGTATCCCAAATCTGTGCCTTGACGGTTTTGCCATCGACATCTATAGAACGTGTCGCAAACTCGACGCCAATTGTCGACTTTGATTCGAGATTGAATTCGTTACGCGTGAACCGCGAGAGCACTAATTGGACACCGTCAACAACACAATTCCGGCCACCAGGTGGGGGGCAACACACGATTGCTGAACAGAGAATATCGGTGAGAATGTTGAGCGTTGTAGAAAGATAACAGGGACGCACGACTTCCCAACGCCCGAGTCTCCAATAAGGACGACCTGGAAGACAGGAAAAGTCAGATTTTGTTTGCCAGTATAGCTCGAGCGACACTATACCTTGAAGAGATAGTCGTAGTTGCTGCCTTCGGTCATTCTGGATCGTCTAGGTTTCGATGGGTGGGTTATGGGAGTGAACTTGTCTGGTACTGCTAGGGTTAGGTTTACATCAATTTCTAGGATAGTACACAGCCCACTTACTCGCCTTCGAGTAGGTTACTGGCATCCTCAACCAATCCTCAAAGTTTGCAAGAAGTCTCCAAGCATTATTCCATATACCCGGCGTCGCCAAAGCTACTCGTGATTCTCAGAGGCTGCTACCACCGAATATACAATGATGCGGGCCAGAACAGATATTACTTCGCAACAATCAGTCCTTCCCTTCAAACCTGAACACTTCTTCTGTCTCCTGTTCACGCAGCGTTCACGGACGTCAAAAATCCGCACTGACAGGAAAGGACGGAAGCGCAAACTCACCGCCCACCAGGGAACGTCACCCCCACTGCCCTGCGCGCCCTCGACGAGGCTCTCCTGCATGATGTCCGTCACCTTCCACCACCGCTGCGTCTCGGGGTCCGCCGCGACCTTCTTCATGTCCCCCGCGTAGTCCTCCCCGGTGTACTTGAAGTTCGCGATCAGCAGCTCTAGCGGCGCGTAGTAGTGGATCGAGTAGTCCGTGACGTGCGCGCGCTCAAGCGCAGCGAGCACGGATGGCCACACCGCCGCGTGGAGCGCGCGGTACTCTGCCTCAGCGGACGGCTTGAGCTGCGGTGTGCCCAATCGATCAGATCAAGAGCCGGTAACTGCCGTTGACTCAGTCCGTTGCGCACCTTGACTATCTGACAGACACGTTTCGCAGGCATCGCTGTTGTTGAGTGAGATGGGATGAGTATGAGCGATTTCTGTCGCAAACCATGGTCCGGCCCGGTTCCCTGTCTCCTGACCTACATAATCAAGGACTCAAGTTGGAAAACAAACATGTTGCAAACAGGACTAGGATGATTTTCTGACGGATAATTTACCAGGGCACGATGTATTTTGACATTTGCGCCGGGATCATTCACAATTTTGCACGGCAGCGACACTGGTAAGTCTTTTGTCCTGTCCCTAAAGAAGTTCCCTGCGTCGGTACAAGTCTCCCGGTTTTCCTATGAGCTGCACATGTCATGTTACATAGTCCATCTACTGCTGCACCTCCGTCAACATCGTCATCACCCTCCGCCCCTCGTGCTCCCCCACCTTGACGATCGTCACCGACTCTTGCTCCACCACGCTGCTGTCTGTCCTGCTCGTGACACTGAACCGCGTGCGCTGCGCGACGACGCCCGTGCGCCCCGCCGCGTCCATCGCGTGCACCGCAAGGTCCTCGATCGCCAGCAGCGCCGCGACCGTGCCTGCGTGGAAGCCTTTGATAATCTCGAGGAACGCGGGCGCGGGGATCGTCTTGCCGTTGACGCTGCAATTGTCAGGGCACAAATTACGACGTCTGAGTAAGAATGCATGCGGGCGTACTCGATGAATGCGTCCGGCGCGACGTCGTGTGCGAACGTCGTGAGCACGCCCGGCATGTCGTCCGGCCGGAAGAATAGCCGTTGGAAGAGCAGGTCCACGAACTGCCCGAGCGTCTCGTCTGCCGCGGGTGTGTATGTCTGCGGCACCATAGCCTGGATTTTTGGATTTTTGGATTTTGGCACAAATGCGAGACTCAGGTGCACAATTGTGTGCAGTGAATTTGACCAGTATGGGTGACCCTACTTATACAATACGTCCTGGCATGGTTGCGCGGCACCGAGGTCCGACTTACTAGCCCCTCGGGCGGTTTGCGGGCGGGCTTGTATTACTAAGTGCTTCTTGGGTACCATGATGAATAATATACTCACGCAAAAATAGGGGCGCATATTTACGGACATGTTCGTCCAGATTTACGGACGATGGTCGAGCCAGGCTTGAAGCTTGAAGCTTGAAGCTTGATCTTGGACTCCTATTTCAATCACTCAACGCCGATTACGTATCCGAGTCTGCTCTTCTTCCTCTTCCTCATACTGAGTGCGTAGCCTAACAACGAAAACACAGTTCCAATCAAAGTTAGAGCACAGCAAAAACACTCGCGATGTGCCACGCTCAAACGCGGAACTCGAAGGGAGCTTGCAGGCTGGGAACACAAGCAAAGGGCAAAAGCAAGGTACAGGCGAGGTACAGAATTGGATGCGTAGGGTGAATGCTTAGTATATCTCCACTAGTGGCTACCCGTGAAATTCACGGGCATATTTCAAGTTGAAGCAAAGAAGTGTTAAGACATGCTACAGATGAGGTAGAGCTTTGTGATACAGTCGCCTCTGTCTTAAACCATACCCCCTGGTGGATACCAAAAGTCATGGGTTACTGCAGAGTATGGCCTTCAGCAGAGGTCATGTGCAAAGAGTTGAAAAACATACTCAAAATTTGGCATTTTCTTTAGACAGATCTCATGCTATCAAGTAGGACAGCCTTAAAGCAAGGTCTTATACCTCTCTTTCAACCATTTTCAAGGTCCAAATGTCTTGAAATCTGTCCTACTTTTGCTGACACACATCATTACCAGACACCAATTTCTGTTACGAAAATGAAAAGTTGCTCAGAATGGGAGATAGGGCCACTTTTCAGGCATGATTCCCATCTGGGTTGAGTTCTACGATTGTAATTGACGACTTGGTCCACTATTTGCGCCAAACATCACCTGAAATTGAGGTACATTATGGGTTTTGAACCCCTCAAAAATGTATGGGTTATGGAGTATCAGAGAGTTATGGGATTTTGAGTGGGAACGACCCCGGTGGGCCTCAAAATTTATGGGTTAAAGCAGAGTATGGGTTATGACAGATATGGGTTACGACAGAGGCGACTGTATATAGTGCATGTCATCACATCACGGTTCCGCTTTTGGCAGTAAACAAGTCAAAACTTTGAAGTCGCTATAACATTATGCCCTCATCTTGGGTTGGTCTGAAAACACCTGGAAACACTTAAAGTAACAGTAAAGAACCCAGCTTGTGCTTGGTTAGTTGCTCAATAAAGATTTGACTTTTTCACCCTCAGAAAAGTGAAACAAACCCTAATGATGGCATCAGATTCCCATATCGGGTAGGGTTAGCGGTCACGTGCATTTCGGAGACGGCCGAGCGCCTGACCAGGGTTCGCTCACAGGGACCCAAGGGCATCTCCGAATGCAAGGGTGAACACATCTAGGACACTTCTAGATGTGTTGAACTTGATCATGGCCAGGAAAACCACCAGGAGACAATTTATTTTTTTCGGACCTCGAAAAAAGTGAAACACCGTGGGAAAAAATGAGTTTTTGTGCTCAATCGCATTCTTTTGGCTGGTTTCGTGGCTCAGAAAATCAGGAAAATTTTACAAAAATTTCTTTGACTGTGAAAAACACGTGCAGAGAAGTGGTGACTTGCACTGTATACTTTTTTTTTCTTGAATCAATATTCGGGCCTGATGGCTGATGGCCCAGACCCCGGCATATGCCGTATAATTACCACACCTGATGACACAGCCGGATTGGCCCGGCACATGCTTTCGGGACATGCCGTGACTCGCTGCGGTGGCAGTACATACGGTACCTACTGGACCCGGACCCATAACACTAGGTTCGTGTGGTTGGCGCCTGATCATGACCGCGTGACCATGGGCATGGAATGTTCAGCAGGGAGCAGGAAACGTGACTGTGTGCATGAACATTGTAGGCTGATGACGTCGATGGGACATGACCGTGTGGAAATGGAACGTCGTAGAAATGTTCTGTATGTCCCAGGGCAGTTTTTAGTGCCAGGTCTGCATCGTATTATACATTTTATACAGACCAGGAGTTCAGGAGCCTCCTGGTCTTGAACGTAGGGCTCGTTTAATACATTTAAATACCGGCGCCACCAGCCCGAAATCTTTTAATGTATAAAACATGTATTTAATACCATTTAAAACATATGTAAGCCGTATTTAAGGTGCCTACCACTCCGCGTCCTTTGCGTCCCACGTTGCCTTTGGCTTGGCCAGCTGCTTGGCTGGCTGAGGAAGAGGTTCTTCAGGCTCCTCTTGTCCCGATGAAAAGCGCTGCGTGAGGTTGGGTGCATTGAGGTCAACATACACCTCAATCTCCAAGCTCTGAACGTTCACTTGCCGAATAACGAGCGGAGGGCCAGCGGTCTCGTCCTCACCCTCCTCCATTGCTTCCAGATCCTCAATGCCGTACGGATCTGGGGGATTGAAGAGAGCTTCCTCATCGATAGGTTGTGTGCTGTTAGTTGTATCCGGGTTGAGAAGGTCGCGTAGAGTCAGAATGCCAGCGACGATCGGGTCCGAAGGTTTACGGTTTGGTGACGGAAGCTCCAATCGAACTTTCTGACAGTGGCGTTTGACTTCCAGAGATCCAAACCCATACCGCCAATACTGATTTAGCTGGGCGCAACGGACAAGGTTGACGGTGTCCAGATTGTTACGCCTCGCCGTATCTGTAGCAGTGAGCTTCGAAGGTGTGCACTCGTCGCACATCTCGCTCGGAACGACACTGATGAGCTTGATTCCGAGGCGCTAAGGAGAAGTAAGTTCAACGCAAATTAGAAAAGTTGAATGACATACGGCCAGAACACGTGAGTTGGTATCCTTGGCCAAAGATTTCCACCAGGTGAGACGTGTGGACAACCCAGCGCACGGATTATCGAAGGGTGCCTCCCGATACATGTACGCTACACAGCTAGTCAGCGCAGAGGTCAGAGAGGAACGCAAAGTACGGACAGATGATTTGGTTCACGAGAAAATCGCCTTCCGCTGCATCACCCTTTTGCTCACGCTTCTGTTTGCTTTGAAGCATCTTGCGAGCAGAGGTGATCAGATATTTAACAAGAGGTGACGCCGTTGCTTTGCTGAAGTTCTGCTGAGGTGGAAGGACTAGCCTCAAGGCACCGTCACCGTAATAAACTGTTCTAATTTAGTGAGGAGCAAAACGGCTACCAAATTTCGTACTGGGATCCAAGAGATACAAGAGGATAAACATGCCCTCGGTAAAGTCGTTCATGAAAATAGAAAAGCGACGGTTGTACACGTCATAAGTCTCTTGCTGAAACTTGAGAATCAGATTTTCTGGCTGAAGATGAGCGGGAGGGTTGATGTTATGTGTGACAGGGACATACCTGGATCGGCAAAGACCTCTTTGAATCCGATTGCAATGCCAACATAGATGTTGAAAACATCTGAACAAGTCACTTGTGAGCTTTCCAATGTTTTAAGACCGCGAGAAATCGGTTGAAGGAGCATATTGATATTATTAAGCTGGAGTCGGAGCTCCAGGTTAGCTGTTGAGTTGGCTTTGAAATATTTCTGGAGCGATTTTGTCTAGCAGAGGTGAACTCATGTTGACCAAAAGATTAACCACACTTACAGCTTTTGTATCGAACTTGATCAGACCCTCAGCATAACACTGTTCCATTGCCGAAAGGCAGCGAGTGACACTGCTCGATTGGTCCGCAAATGTCGAGAACAAAGTTTGGCCAAAGGAAACGAGGTCACATCGATCCTCTTCATTCCTCAACTTGTCTCGGAGGTGTTTCTTGCCATAATTACTGTGCGAGAAGAAAGTCGTGATTGAAGAGACGGTTTTCATAATCTGGGTAGGCGCCGTACATCAATTTCACTCGAGTATGTGATAGAAATCGACTTACATCTGCGAAGCCGTGTATTTTTTTGTGTGTTTTGGAGCCGACAATGATATCTTTGGCAAGGAGGTTGGGTTGATGACACGGGTCGGGACAATTCAAGATCCACGGATAAAAGGCGCAGATGAGAGCTTGACACTTTTTTACATTGCCGGTCGTATCGGAAACAACCATTGAAAATTGTATGGCAGTGTAAAAGATGAGTATCTGCAGCGGAGTAAGTGGAATTCACAGATGAGGTGTTGAAAGAGTGTACATTCTTGAGGTTTTCAAAGATAGTCTCACCTGTCGTCGACAGACCAGTTAGAATGATACCAGCAACCATATAGGACATGTGGGTGGGCATCGAGACCTGCACAGTGTATATCTCGTTGTTCTTGCGACTCGACCATCCATCAAACGATAATGTCAGGTGAACAAAGGTCTCCAGCAGGGTTTTGAGCTGAGCCATCGCATTTTCTGTCTCTTTAAGAAGATTGTACGAGACAAAGCTGGAGTGGTCGGGGACAGAGTAGCTTGGGCACCTGAGAGAGAATGTCAGTAGCTGCAAATGCAAGCGGAATGGCACATACAAAGCATTGCAGAAATCGATGAAAAACCCGTTGTCGCAGAGGGAAAATGCAAGTGCACAACATACAATTAGGCGCAGCAACAAATAGTCAATAATCGACTGCCGAGTGGCTGTAATCAAAGATGCACCCCATGTGTCGTCAAGTGTGTGCTGAGATTTAGATGCGCTACCAGATGATTCTGTGTGAGAGGGGGTGGTAATTCCCGGAACTGGTGTCCCCCCTTCATTGGGTTTTTCTTTTTTTCTTTTTTTTGTGCGGAGTGTGGGGGGTGGCGCATCGCCAGATGCGACCTGCTCTGCAGATGGAGCAATAGCGTCCTTGAATGCCTTCCATGTCGCGGGAAAGTCAAGTCGCACTCCTGAGGAAAAAAGAGAAACTCACCTTGCATCCGAGCATATGAGATGTGTTGCGGTTCTGGGTGTTGTTGCGGACTTTGTGATCACACCCGAGACAGTAGTACATGGGCTTCATCTGTTGTTTCAAGTTCATGACCCCGCGCTCAATGAAAACAGATGCCATGAGATCAGAGTGAGTGCATCCCGTTTTCTTCTTTTCCTTGCCGTGCTGATTCCCGTTCGCTTTGCGATCAGCATGCTCATGCGCCCTGTCTTCCTTTGCGGACGTCAAAACCGCATTTGACAGTGCCGGCTGAGATCCTGAGTCAAGTGCACCATCAGCCATCTCAACATCGGGTGAAGACCCATCTATCAGAGGAAATGGCGGCTACACAGGTTAGATGCCAGGTAAAATGATTGTGGGTAGTCTTGTACTGATTCTTTCCCAGCTTCCTCTGCAGTTCCTAACACACACCAATAGGCCGCCCATCCCTTGGCCTCCAGAGAGGTGCGGTCTGCACCAAAGGCAGCGGCCATTAAGGCCTCGATTTGTGGGAAACTGAAGTCCTTTTCGTTATAGAAGCGGTGGGAGGCGACTCTGAAGGATTCATATTGCTCTGGAGAGACCGCCATGGCCAGTACTGCGATGTATCCTGTCGTGCAGTGAAAAAAAGAGTCACCGATTGGCATCACATGACCATAATGTAGCCGACGGACCGATATCTCCGACGGCCAGAATCTCGACTGACTAACTTGGTGATGATTCTCATTCACTCTAGGAAGGCCAAAAGCAGCTCCTACGAGGTTTTGGGCATTAAATACACATTAAATACATGGCCTCCGAGAGGCCTCCAGTATTTAACGTTTTATACCCGTATAATACACCTCTGTTTAATACATCGTTTAAATACAGCCTTTAAAACCCAGCTGTGAGCTAAGGCAGACGAGGCACGAGTCGACTTAGTGGGAGATAAGGAAGACTCGGGTGTAAGCGCCCACATAGCGCCTAGCAGTTTAGCCACGTGACAATACATCCTCTTCGACGCATCCGTCGCGTCCTGTTATCCACCTCGCTCCCTCATCCGCTATAGCCTCCATTTTCGAGCATCATGCACACTATCACATCTATTTGTGGCCAAGACCTCCCCCTCGATGCCACATATGATTATGCTGGCTGGAGAAAGCAGCCGAACGACCTCGCGGCACCGGACGACATGGACCTGCAAGAGCGGAACCAGTTCAATTTCGACGCACAGATGGCGAACCGGATTAGTGTGCGCACGACCAGAGAATACGAGCGGCTCGCGCAGATCGGCCCCATCCCGACGACGAAGGACCTTGGCCAAAAACTTATTGCCTACTACAACAAATACGTGTTGGACGAATTGGAGCAAATGATCTCCTCCCCCGATTTTGCACTCTGGTCGTTGCTCCCATCCCACCCCGCATGATGGAATACATCCTCGGCGAACGTGTCATACGCAACATGGTGGCAGAGAAGAAAAAAGAGGAGGAAAAAGTTGCGAAGGAAAAAGGGACAGAGCTAGCGGGGAGCATGGTCATGAGTAACGTCACCCAAATTAATGTGCTGACACGCCCCCCCGTCTTCCTAGCGGCGATTAAATACCGCATGCACCCCGCCTTATTCTGGTTCACAGACAAACATATGTGCTTTGCCTCAGAACACCCGTCCGAAATCCCTACGAAGAAGAACACATCCGTCACCGCGGCCTCAGAGAAGAGTCTTCTAGATTGTGCGAAGCTCAAGACAATCTGGGGGACGGACAACATGGCGGAGGGCGTCTCAGTCCTCACATGGGTGAACTCTTTCGAAAACTTTAATGATGCACTGAAAACCCTCTGCACCGCGCCTGACGCCGCCAACCCATTTTCATATGCTGTCGAAATGCCCAAACACCGTGATTTTTTCCAGGCATTGGAAGACTTCGAGACTCTATTTCCCGTGTGGTACCCCGTCGAAAAACAGCTATGCAACAAAATTCTGACCACCAACACGGCATTCGACATCGCTTACTGGACGTCAGAAGTCGGAGGAGTTCTCAACGCGTGGAAGGTGGCGAAGGCAATATCTGGCGGAATGTATGCGCCTTCCACGACTCGTATAACTGACCTCGCTGCCCCATCCACTCCTTTCTCCATGTACAACCAGCAGCCCCATTCGGTGCCGAAGGGTCAACGACTGCCCGCCCGCGACGACGACCATCACTCTTTTCGCCCACCCCAGACGGGACCACGCACCCCAGGCAACGGCTGGTCCAGGCGTGACCAGTTTCGGGACCAAAACTATGACCAATATCGAGACGCACCACATGAGCGGCACCCCCCCGCCTGCCTCGTTTGCATGGGACCACACACCGTCAAGGATCACCCCCCGCGCAGACCGACTTTACGGACCGCCGTCCGTGCTTCTCCGTATACGAGGGAGGCGCGCTCAGAACCAAAACTGACCGCAAAATCATTTGCATCAGCTATAACTGCAGTCCCAGCGGCCGTGCATACGACCCATCGACGCACCCCGTCGAACGGCTCCACATCTGCAGCCTCTGCGGCGGCACCCACCCTGCCTTACCCGGCCACCCGCAGTGTGCCCGTTCACACGACGGTGCTCTCCGTCCCTGAATTGCACGAAGCGAAAGAATTTCTTGATACACATCACCTAGGCGGCACTAAGCTTGTTTATCCAGATCTCCGTGCATCCGTACATCGTCGCCCACTGCCTGACACTTCTAATCCCGTCCACCAAGAACTTTTTAACCGTATTATCCAACCATACAACATCGCTGAATTCCGCTGCCTTCTCACAAAGCATGGCCTACTTACAGATTACCCGCATCTCCTCGAGAATTTGGCGCACGGTTTCCCCCTTGGACGCTTATCAGAATTAGAACATACCGTCATCATCGAAAATCACGCATCGGTCAGAAAGCATTTGGAGGACGCAAGGGAGTACATCAGGGGAGAAGTCAAGAAAGGACGCATGTCGGGCCCCTTCTCTCAAGCTGAGATGGAGGAGATATGCCGTGGCCCCTTTTTCTGCTCACCGATGACTATCGTGGTGCAGGAGCAAGAGCCAGGCATGCAGCCGAAGAAACATATCTGCTGACACCTCTCAAAGGACGACGATTTCTCCGGCACGCCATCATCAACTTTTTCATTGACAAGGCCGATTTCCCAACAAAATTTGATTTCGCAATGGATGTGGCCGCATTTGTGAGTGATTCCTCCTCTCGCCTTTCGCATTGCATCCCGCATACCCATCCGCATCCGTCTCCGCATACCACATACACATACGCATACCGCATACCCATCTGCATACCGCATACCCATACCCATACCGCATACACATACCCACCTGCATACCGCATCTGCATACCCATACCCATTACATCTGTCTCACAACATATGGCAGATATCCCGATGCCCACCGGGCACGCAAGCTTGCACATTTGACATCAAATCATTCCACCAGACATGCCCGGTACTACCAGATCACAAACCTTTCCTCGTCGCATCACTCGACGGCGGTTTTTACCTCGACCACTGCTATCCTTTTGGAGCCGCATCTGCAAGCAGCAACGCGGGCCAAATTTGCCGGGCCCTGGTCGACATTTGGAGGGCGGAGACACGGGACGACACTGAGACTTTCGGATACGAGGACGACCTAGCCAACCTCCGCTTCCCCAACTCCACCGGCCCCTTATCTGACGGGCTACACCTCTACCGCCTGGACCGCGATGCTGCCTTCAAGCGCGTCGACGGCTCAGCGAATCGGCCGCGCAGCGGCCCAACCCTCCCGCAAACACACCCTACATACATCCACATAAATATCCCCTCCCATCCCGCGACATCTCACACACGGCGGTCGAAGACCGCCAATCATTATCCCTTAAATACTCATTACATTCACATCTCTAGCGGAAACCCAGTCTCCCTTATACTAGCAGTTTTGGTTGGGCGCTTGTAGTTTGGGCGCCTCTAAGTTCCATGCGGTGCGCGTGACCGTGCGAATTTGATTGACAGTTGTGTAAGACATAAGATAAGATAAGATACGCGTCGCGGATAGCATTGATGTGATTGGATTCAAGGCTGTGAGAAGTGGTATGTAGAGGATCGTGGTAGAAATCCTGAGGGTTATACGCTGCAGGCAACAAATCAGTCGTAAGTCGTTTGTTGCACAACCGTGCAGCGATTAGGCGGTACAGCACATGCCCGTGTCCGTTTGAAATAGACAAGCTACCCCCGCCACTATGCCAGGATTGTAGTGACTTCCTAATCATACTCGGAGATCAGACATATGTCCCATTTAGTGTACACTGTTAGAAAGACATAGTAAGGTAAGTAGAGTCCACGCCACCGTACATCACAGGGCATCAAAGTTGATATGATGCGATGCCCTCCTCCGTTCTAATTCGTCCTCCCGCTATGCAACCTCATCAGCGAAAGTCCACAGAAAGGAGAGCAAACAAGCAGCCGCCCACCTTTTCATTGAGATGCAGCACTAGCACGATTATCGCCAGCAGTATCGTCCCGACCACAACCGTCAGCGTTACCCAGGGAATCAACTCTCCGGGGCGCAGGAACAACTCGCGCTTCCACGCGCCGCCCGGTTGCGCCGATGGGAGGATCACGACCTTCGAGTTGGGGATGACGCCCTCCATGTTGATGTAGTGTTGCGCTATGTGCATCGTAGACCCGACGAACAAGTTCTCGATGTAGTTGTTAGTGCGCCCAAGCCCGAAGAACGAGTATGGCGTCTGCAGCGATTGGTATGACGTCTGTGGGAGCTGACCGACTGCAAAACGACGAGTGAGCCCCACGCACAAGAATCTGTAGGCTGCGACTGGGAACGTACCCTGCGCCGCGGAACGGCCGCCTGTGGTGTCTAGAACGGTGTATTTATACGACGCGCCAGAGTAGCTCACGCCAAAGGGCTGTGGGGAACGATGAGGCAGGACGGAGCCAGGAACTATTAGAATTTCTCACATGGTATCTTCCCGTGCCATTGGGACCATAACACCATCCGTTGCCGCAGGCGCCGTTCAATACTACACAATAGAACATCAGTGCGGGGTTCGCAGACCGCGTAAAGGACGAACCGATGGCCTTAAGGAAAAAGGCATCGTAGTAGAAGTTGTTCTGCACGAAAAGGATGTTGCCTTGTCCCGAGCCCCCCGTCCTTTGTACCATGATGTCGAGGGTCCCCTGAGCGTCCTGATCAGCACACGCTTTCGCATCTGAATTCGATGGAAACACACATCCTCATCCATATCTAAAAACGACACGCTCCGTGCATCCTTCACGGCATCCAGCGACTCCGTGCCCTTAGTTGCCACCTTCCAGCCGCGTCGTCCATGGCCGTTGGGGTCGCACCCAACGACACCCGGCGCGCACGGGACGGAAAACAGCATCTTGGGTACGTGGTCGTGCGCGGACGCGACAATCATCAGGAGGT
Organism: Mycena sp. CBHHK59/15; assembly: GCA_029204085.1. NCBI lineage: Eukaryota > Fungi > Basidiomycota > Agaricomycetes > Agaricales > Mycenaceae > Mycena > Mycena sp. CBHHK59/15. Next base: position 47,120 of record JARGXW010000500.1, read on the forward strand.
CGGGGAAGCCGTCGAGGTTCGCGTCGCCGAGCTTGAACGCGATCGGAAGTTGTGGGATCTGTGTGGTGTCGAGGACAACGAGCGCCAGCCCGGGGAAGAGGGAATTGATGGGAATGCGGACATACGCCTACAACCGGAACGTTAGAGTCCAGTGAAAGAGGAGAAACGGAGGAGCACACGTCGTTATCCGCGCTGTCAGTCATATCGAACCTGAACGTTGAATCGGCAGTGCAGAGGTCCTCGGGCGGCCGACACGTCCGTAGGCCCTTCTTCAGGCCAGGGTCCCCCGACGCGGTACAGAGAGATAGCTGTTTGTTGTACGCGATATTGAGCGCGCAATCGGTACCGACACCAGTCGAGGACGAGACAGACGAGCATGTGGCGAAAACCATATCGATTGTGCCATCGCGATCTGTGTGTTTTGAGAAAACATACGGGAATTAAGGTGCAAACATACCAACGTCGGCAAATGACACAGCCTGCACCCCGGAAGGAAGCGACCCTTGCAGAGCGAGCGAGAAGCCATCTGTCTTGTTATTCACCCATATCTGGTAAGTCTTCCCTCCGTGGCCATTGTCGCAAACGAGAAACACATCTGTTCTAAATGAATAAGACTTTCCGAGGCCGAATAATGTGCTTACCTGCAAGACAGTCCCCGTCGAGGTCCACAACAGCATTGCTGTGGGGATTCGCCAACGAGCATTGAGCGCCTTTGAATAGAGGATCACCACTTGGAGATGGTCAGCGGAAGAAGAACCAAATACGCAAACCTACACGTTAAACAATGGCGAATGTGGCTGGGAGGCATTCCAGACATTCTGCCAAACCTGGAAGGGCGAGCTGGAGCTGCCCTGAGATGACGGTGTCATTCCCAAAAGGTCGATCTTCATATCTCCATTTACGTCGATGGGTATCGGTTGCGGAAGAGTAGACGGAGGCACCGAGAGCGGATTGTTCGTGTCTATCGCCTGGTTAGTTGGGCATTTCGAGACCTCAAGAAAAACAGACCGAATCCTCCGCCCGACAGAGCGGGGTAAAGCGTCAAGTCCAGCTGATTGCTGGTGGAACTCTGGGCCATGACGAGCAGATCAAGTTTCCCCGAGTGCGTAAAGTCTCCCGGCACAACGTTCTGGATTTTACGAGGATGTTGGAATGTCGCGGAGGTCTTGAATACAAAGTCGTCTACAAAGGCGTGAACTCCCGCTAGGATATTACGCGTACAATTGGCGGGCACCATGACTCCATAAATAGACAGTTAATGTTTGCTGGTCGGAACCAAGGGCCAATGCATCGACACTTAACAAAGTTTATGACTGTATACAAGGGGGATGGGAGCTTCTTACAACTGGTCACCATCGAAGTCTCCAAACGCAATGACACGGCCCTGCACGTTGATACCCATAGAACCGGCGTCCACCAGAGAGTTTCCGGAGAATCTCTTGGGGGGGAATGGCCACACAGCTATAGAGGGCTGTACAAGGCATAAGAAGGCGAGCAGAGCGCCCCAGGAGCTCTTCCGCCGTCCAAGTAGATGGCGGTACATTGGGGAGAATGGCATTGGATAATAACATGCGCAAATAGGCCTTGACATCAAGCAAGAACAAACTCGGGCTGCACAATCTCAGGCTTGAATCTTCAACCACTGCATCATTCACTAAGCTCTGGAACCTGGCCATAGCTTCGCTTCATTTTATGTGGACTGAATCCCCCTATATGTCTCAGACTATCGAACCATATACTTAGGAAGCCCCCGGTGATATGAACTCGGTCTACTCGCGATGGAATCCGTGCAACCCCTGCTTTTCATACTCGCAAACCAGACGCGCTACTCGTGCCGGGGATAAAATATACAGGAATTTGGATTTTCCTCTGCATTAATGGCGGTTCAACGATTCGCATGCGATTAAATCGAAGTTCTACACCGCCCGTCGGGACATCGCCCCTCCAAACTGGGCCCGTCTGGCTGATCTTCGCGTCGCGGAACAGCCCGTATGCGGTGCCGCGGATGCTCTCATAGGACGTGCTTGCTGTCTCGATCTTTTCATTCATAAGAAAAAGATGACCACCAACGCACACGTATATTACCACGTCTGCGGAGCCGTGCCATCTATGAGCAGGACCGCCACCCGGTGTAAAGCGCCCGAGCTCGACACCGTGCTTCACCGATACCTGCCCGGACCGGATGTGCACTGCGCAGCCAACGTCCAGCCCTGATACACGTCGTCAGTTCAGGTATGGACAGAACGAATGGCAACGTACAATATCCCAAACACCCACCCCCAATACCGTCAGCAATCCTCATCGACCCGACACGACCGTCCACACACCTCCATGTCGCTCGTACAACAACGCAAACAGTCCACGCTCTGAGGCGAGCCGTATTCCCGCCTCTCTCAAGCCTGCACGCACCTCGCCTCCGCTACACACGCCGTCGGCTCTCCGCAGCAGCGTCAGCGGCACCGCCAGCCCGCGGAAGTCGGACGCCGCCGTGGCGGGGTCGGCGGGCGACCTGCGTTTCAGGCGATGTGCCTGACACAACGCTCGTCGGGGAGCACTGCATCATCGTCGCGCGATGAGGACCTGGCACACGCCTACGACGGTGTTACCTGCGCGAAAATTGCACGTACGCTGCGAATGGTGCGCCCCCTGTGTAGTCCGCCGCGCGGAGCTCCTTGTTGTGGTCATGGAGACCATCGGAACTGGGGTGCGCGGGGTGCGCCGAGCGTGCCGGCACCGACGACGATATGCGCGGGGGTGTGACCCCCGTACACGCTGTCCCGCGCCGTGCTGCCCGTACCGGCGGATACCCGCGAGCACCATGAGCATGACAAGGACCTCCGTTCCCCTTGATCGGCGTCCTAATTCACGCCCGTATACGTCTCGGACAAACTAGTGGAGCCTTTCCCCACCTCATCAAACAACACATGCGCCTCCCCCGCCTCACCATTGACTCCCGTACTCTAAAGCTGAGCATGAATATCTTATTTTGAGTATGGAATCGGATGTCCCACAGCAAAAACCGTATGACCATAGGTATCTTAACATATGTACGGTTCCGGAATGCGAGGATGAGGTGACGAGTAATGACCACCGCAACCCAATCTTTTGTAATCGTGATTCTGGCTGGAGTGGTCGAGAGTCGAGACGGTGGGGGTACTTCAAGATCTAGACCGTAACCCGTCGTAACCCTCCGTACTTAGTCCACGTCAGCGACGCAAGCTGTCGCAAGTGCCCTACGGAGATTGATGTCTACTCAGAGAGACCAGAGAATTGCGGGAGGTCGCAGAGATGTCGAGTCCGTACGTACGGGAGGTATCTTCCTGCTTCGCACCGATAAAGCATCCGACACCCCTGTCAAGAGCGCTGCTGGCCCTTCCAGCAACCCCCGTCTGCTGAATGTTTTTGGGTTGTACGAAGCGACCCACCGAAGATAAGCTCATCTATCTCAACTATCTCAAGTAGTTCTGGGATGGCAGATAAATTTTAGCCGCCGCGGCCGCCGATGGCCTGGCCATGTGTGTAATGCAACCTTGTAAGCCCCTATCCCTAAGTACTAAGCAATGACCAGGACTTGCTTACGCCATGCTCATCTTTAACTCTTTAAGATGCTCCTCCTCGGCACTCCGACCGAAGTCTATGCGAACGCACAACCTGACACTTGCCTCGACTGTATTCACTCTCAGCGTAATCTCTACACTTTATCTAGCACGCCCGGCTATCCGGGACAAAATTCCGGTCGCTATTCTCCAGATTCCTCCAAAGCGCTACTACTAGCTGGAGCCATAGAACATGGCATTTCCCGCATCCCTCCAGACGGAGTGGCGGGCGAACCTGGACGCGCTTCCCAATACGCCGGACAATATACCCGCGTTCTTCTTTGGGCATGGCTCACCTATGCTATCGTTCCCCAAGTCGGACAGTCTAGATGACTGGCGGGGGGGAATCATGGGGTAAGTAAGTTTCGCATGACCGGGGCGCGTCCGGTTGTTATATAATTTTCTCAGATGGACCGGTCCCGAGAGTCCTCTGGCTACATTTCTCAAGGACTTTGGGCCGGCGTTACTGAAGAAGTACCAGCCCAAGGGTATCGTCGTATTCAGTGCGCATTGGGAAACACGTACCGAGCGCGTAGGTGGGTGTGCCCATTCATTTCGCGGAGATATCGGTCTGAGATTTTTCAGTGACTGACTATGGCGACGAAAACCCGCTGTTGATGGACTACTTTGGATTCGACCCGGAGATGTATGAATTGAAATTCATGTCGAAAGGCGACTCGAAACTCTCAAAGCACGTCGTCGATCTTTATAAACAGGTCAACACATAACCTAGTAAGTATTATGTCTTAATAAATTTTGTGATTAGGCTGGTCAAAAGGCGCGTACGACGTCAAAGATCGAAAAGCGTGGTAGGGATGGGCGGGGCTTTTTGGGTACAGTCTAATGTGCCCGTCGAACAGAGAAATTACTGACATTCAGGGAAGGGCCCGGCTTCGATCACGGGGTATTTCTTACTATAGAAATGTCAAAGCAACTCTAACTCGTACCTCTTCTAGGTATTCATACCTTTCAGAATAATGTTCGGGGAGGAGTTCACGGAGATCCCGATAGTTCAGGTGTCCATCGACTCAAGCTTGAGCCCAGAGAAGAATTGGGCTCTGGGTCAAGCCGTGGCTAAACTCCGGTCAGATCATTTCCACCTATCTCCTACTCCCCTTTCATTGACGACGTATATGCGTTCAGAGAAGAAGGGATCCTAGTTCTCTCAGGTGGCCTGGTCTATCACAATCTCCGCGACTTCAGTGGGTTTGCGCCTCATCTGGCTAACCCTGCTGCGAAAGCGTTTGATAAAGCTGTGCTGGCCTCTGTCGCCGTCTCAGACGTGCGTTCGATTTATTTTCCGTCGTCATGCCCTACCTAATACTGCGTAACAGGCCGTGGAACGGAAGAAGGCCATGGTTGATTTGACGAAACATCCTGGATTCCGTGCCAGCCACCCGCGAGAAGTATGTCGAGCAGTCGGGGGTCGCTACCTTTCTGACTGAGTTGGTGTAGGAACATTTTATTCCGATTTACGTTGCCGCCGGAGCAGGAGAGGGCGGCGAGGTCCGTGTGATGTCAGATATGTACGGGTGCGAGACGATTGCATTTGGAATATAGCAATACATGCTTGGAGCGGCCAGAAGACATGAGGACAACCTCAGGGAGATGTATCGTATTTATGTATGTAGGTCTGGAGCCTGCTTTAGTGCTGCCGCGAGCTGAGTTCAAGGTGGCTCGAGCTGATGGGCCATCAACCTCGGGTCAGCTCGAGGCGCCACAAGCTCACCTCGAGCTGGCTCGAGCCGACGGCTGAAAAAGGAAATCCACTATCCCACGCATGCACATCGCAGTCAACGACGAGTACTGAGGAACTGTATGAGCCCAATATACACCGCATGTTGTCCAGTATGCATATTAGTGTCCACTGGCTTTTTTCCCGGCTCAAAAACACGAAATTGGGGTCGCAGAAGCCTAAATACATGTAAAGCAAAAATAATTTGTTGGCGTCAGAACTTGACCACATTTTAATGCAGCATCAAACTCCGTATCATATAAATGACATTGTAAACACACTACAGGGCCTCCTCTGGCCTCCGATTGTCCCCTCTACTCTTCACATTATTCGTGCTAAATTGGCAAATCATATCGCCGCCGAACACAAGCAACAGGTCACATTTTGGCGTTCTTGTTTTGAAGATTCGAAATTGGGGTATAATCACTGACAGAACATGAGAAACAATATTTTTTTGGTTGGTTTTGCAGCCACAGAGAATTTCTGAAGTAGAAGGGAGTAGACACTGAGTGGCGCGCTCGCGTACCATGAAAGGAAATGACATTTGATGGAGATCAAAGCCAGCTCGAGCCGAGGTCACCTCGAGGTGCCGTATATGGTAACGGTCCGAGGCGAGCTGAAACTCGGCTCGAGCCACCTTCACCTCGCGGCAGCACTAGCCTGCTTGTTTATTTTAGGGATCACCGCAGCACACCTCCCTTACGGGGGTGGGACTGCATATATTGCATGTTAAACAAAATACATGGATTACACCGAACAGACTCGGATACTTCCGGGGGGAGGCGACAAGGTCTAGAACTTGGTAGAATATCCAAGTTTTATCCAAGTCTTGAGCATGCCTTCTTGTTGTGCTTGAATCTGCTCGCTTTCGCAGAACTGGAAAGATTACTTTAGATTGTTCGCATAATGGCCCAGCTTCAGAACGCACTATGCGTCGAAGAAGGCCTTTCCTTTGATTAAAAAGTCCTCATCGCTGGCATCCCAGCGAAGAAAGCGAACTTGGTGTGTACAAGTTTGCGAAGAAGTGAGTGCTCGTACGATCTGCCCGGAGGGGCGGCCTCGTGGTACTTATTATGAAACTCGATATACGGCAGAGTGGCGATCTCTGCCTTGGTGACACAAAAGTAGTTCATTGCTAGGCAGAGATCAAGCGTATGCTAGGACATCAATAATGCGCACCATCCGTTTGGTGCACCACTTCCGTTCCGGAGGGCTGCGCGTAGCGCGAATTGGCCGTCCATCTTGTCTTAGTGCACCAACTCTCCTACGCTCTGGCTCGCTGTTTCTTCGTAGCTGCTGCTTCTGCGGCTGCGGCTTTCTTCAAAGCGGCCTTTGTACGAGTCCCTCGGGGTACCCGAGTACGTTTCTTCGGCTCGGCAGCATCCAAATTCGACATAACTGCGTTGTTGCGTTTCTGGCTGGTGGAGATGATGGGGGGTGGGAAGAGAGAGAGGATCCAACCTTTGCGTCTATTTTGGTCCTGTTTATACTTACCTCCCTGTTGCACAGCCACTGGCTTAGACTGTTTGCAATCAGTTAAGATAGGATAAGATAGGCGCCCACTTTACTTGATAAATAGCAATAGCGACGTAGGGCAACATACCGCTGCATGCTCTACGTACCCATTAATGCCTGGACACTTTAGTGTCTAGGCTGCTCTACTACTCTAGTACACGGAACTTCGAAACCTTCTATGTATGGACACCTCTAGAATGTCCCGGAAAGTTTCGTCTACATTGATTGTCCCCAATGTCCCGTCTACGTTGATTGTCCCCAAAATTTTCGTCTACGACGATTGTCCCCCAATTGTCGCGTGGCAAGTCATGTGAAACGACGCCTGTCCCCAATTGGCCTTTTACACTCACACGGAGACGTGACTTTTGCGCCAACGTTTGATACAAAATAAGGCATGGACATCAGGAAGATAGTATCCTGAACGGGTCGGAGCCGCCGCGGTCCAATCCACCCAAAATCGCCTGGCGAACGGCCCCAAGATAATCGCCTAACCGCCGCCCATCCTCGTTGATGAAGTCCTCGTAGAGCTTGTATCGAGAATCCGCAACAACATTCGCGAGTTGCAACGCCCGCTTCAAATTTCTAACGAAAAAGTCAGTCCAGCTCCATCTGTGGAGAGAGAGTGCGTACTCGGGGAAATGAATGCGCGAAGTGAACAGCAGGAAGTGCAGGCGGATGATAAGCTCGGGAACGTATATCTGCCGGATGCGGATAAGGTCTCTACGGCGGAGATCACCTAGAGTAAGAACAACTGTCACTTCGGGAACTGAGAACGAATACGAAGAGCACTGGCCTCCCCCTTCGTCGACGTCACTGACAAGCCACTCCGATGTCAGAAGTTTGGTAATCTGGTCGTGGGCTTGGTCCACCAGTGCCTATGACTCTCCATCAGCCTGGAATAAGCAGGGTGTAATAGAGCGTACCCTGTAGTCCTCCAGCCACGCCGCCCGCGTATTCCTATTCATCTGGGGAGTCTCCAGCGCCTGACACTCGATGACCCGCTCCAGCGTGTCCCAAATGATGAAGAACTGGCGGTAATGCAGGTACTCCGTCGCACGTTCCTCCGGTTCGCTGATGGACGCCAGTTCCAGCGGAAGTATGACCAGCAGCTTCTGCGCGACCTGTACCCTGCCAGACCCTAGCACCGACGGGTCAGCCTGGAAAGAGAAGTGCGCAAAGGGACAAGACTACCGAGGAAATATCGCAGAATGACATTTGCTTGCTCCAATGCAGTCTCATAGGTCGCCTCTGTGAAGATTGTCCACTCAATCGACCGAAGCAGGAACATTTCCTCGTCTGAAGGCGGCGCTTGCATCGTGATTATTGAGGGGAGGCGACCCTTCAATGGAGGAAGAACCTGCAACGGCAATGAAGGAACATAGTAGAATCGATTCGGGGACGGCGTACATCAAAGGCCTTCTCTATTGTCCGCTCCGCAGTGGCAATGGCCACTCGGTCCATGTCCAGGCCATGCTCCCGTGCCCGAGTCAGTGCTAAACGTCGCTCGTCGATATCCGCAGACAGATGTAGGGAAACGAGGAATAGGGCGTATCGCTCTACCGCGTTATCACCGAGTGCACCGGCATACATAGCAATGAAATCCCTCTGCCCGCAGCCTGATTGAAGAGATTAATAACTAACATTGGAAGATGAACTGGAGGGGATCCAGACCTCGAGGACTTGGAGGTAGGATTCGAGAATGACCTGGGTCGCCAGTGGTGGAACGGAGACGTCGATCATTTGGAGGAAGAGACAGAGATGAGCAAAAAAGCGTGCCATCGTCGTGTATCTATCGCCAGAAGGTCAGTGCCAAAAGACAAATACATACAGAAGTGGGTAGCGTACTCGAACGAGGCTTGTGCATATGTCCCGTCCTGAATGCCGGCAGCAAAGTTCTCCATTAGAGGCCTATGCGGTTTAAAATTATCTGCAACTGCGAATAATGGAAAGGGTGCTGCGCTCCAGGCCTACGTCACGTCAATTCACGGACGCAAGTGACGAAACCAGGCATCAGCTTACCCTTCCTGGATAGGGACACTTTTCAATGTCTCCAACGCCGCCACGACCTCCTTCTCCCATTCCTCTGCTTCTGATTCCACCGCTTCCGCTGAAATTACTCGCACACCTTCCTCCACAGACGATAGTCCGCCCTCCCAAAAGCTCCCGCCAATTTTCAACATCTCCATACTCTGTTTTTCCTCACAAACGACGCTGATCTGCACCCAAAGGAAGTCTTCCCATGTGCGGCATGCGGTTTTGAGTATAGTCGATGTCTGCGGAGTTGGCGCTAGCGCAGCGTAAAGTATTCGATCGTTGTCGGAGATGTTGGGCTATAAACGAATAAGTAAGCGATATAGGAGTCACAAGCAAAGCAACTACGTTGAGAGCACAGCGCGTACATGTCGACTTCCATAACCGCCGCCGACGGTTGCCTTGCCAAGCGTCAGGAAGATCCTCCTCCATCACGTCATCCTCGTACTGCTCGTTCGCTGCGGTCATGCTGAGCATAGAACATGTATGCACGCGAATAGGTACATACTAATTGCACGCCACTGGAATAGAAGAGAGCCCCGTATGCTCGCTGCTCGCCATGGCTGATGCGCTTTGCGACAAAGGTCAACAGCGTCTTCTAGCCGCCCCGCCCGTACATACGAGTACAGCGCCTGAGACAGACCCTTTTCGTAGTTCTGGGATCACGATAAGTAAGACTGCACGGATATTGAGGGTGCCAGCTGACCGTGTCATCGGCAGCAAGCATCCGCCCGTCGCCGCGGTTCACTGCGTCTGGATCCATCTCCTTCACCAAACCATCACGCGGCGCGCCCCCCATGCGCAAAGACTGGATTACACCGTGCTTCGTGAACTTCCAGTAGCCCGTCGTCGCCTCGGGATGTTGTGGCGACGGCGCTGTGTCCTGTAGCCACTCCCGCACCACGATGAGCTCAGAAAGCAGGGGGGACGCGTTCATTATAGCTTGCGCCAAGGTCGACGTGGGGGTATATGGATTTTCGGCCAATAGGTCGCGTGCGGTGTCAACGGCTGGTGCCTCAGTCTTGCGTGCCCTATGTGTATAAAATTTACTTGGGGCTGAAATGTTACGTGGCTGGACTCACGGCATTACCGCCTGCAGCAGTCCCCATGTGTCGCGCTCTAGACGGAGGAGATCGAGCTCCTCCTGGCTCAGTCTTCCGTCCCCGTTTTCCTCGTAGTCCATCAGCCTGCCAGATTTCAGTGAACTACTGAAACAAAAGAGGTCCACACCCACTGATTGTGGCAAATCTGGCGAAGCCTGGGTGCAAACCCGGTTTCGGGGTGCAATAGGCCCTCCAGATCATCGTTCATTGACTGGCATATTGACAAGACTTCGGCGCTTGACGCGTACAGAGCGTCAGACATAGAAAAAGAGACCAGATGTTGATTTTTGATGTTAATCGCGCAACGCGTAGTACGAGGCCACTTTGCGTGTCCTGCGACACGGAGGGCGAGGCGAGGTCAACGGGCGAAAACGAGAACCAGAACTGAAAGTAGCTTAGTCAGCAGCCCAGTTTCAAGTGGAACCAAACTCGTCCTAGATGTCCCAGAACAGTAACTTGCCTTGGGGCCGTGGTTGTGACCCTTGGAGGGAGGTTCAAGGGAGAGTAGAGAGAAATAACGGTGGCTTTCAGAGGCCATAACCACGTATGAACCTTCCACTCAATAATTGTTTCTCGCGCGCGCTACTTGAAAAAAAAATCAGCAAGACCAACCACATGTTGGAGAGTACTACGATCACTCGAAGTTTAGGTAAATGACCAACTACCGCCCTATGCAGGTTTCAAAGAATCGCATATCAGCGAGCTGGCTGTAGGAAATACTTATGCAGGATAACTATGGACCGTGACCAGTGGACACACGGTACAGACTATCCAGACGCTGCCTCCAGACTTCGAACGAAAATTGCAGCAAATGTGATATATATATGCATGCGTTGGGACGGTGCTGTACTACTGCTATGCACAGAAGATGATGCTTGAAGAAAATGTATGCGTCATGGTTTGACCAGACCGTCAGTGCCACGTAGTAGCAGGAAGTACGGCAGGTACAGGAATATGACGCCGCACCGACCGTCCCAGCAAACCTCCTAATCCAAATCGACACCGAAGCGGACTCGAATCACAGAGACAGACAAGACGGTAGTGCTCAGTCTCGTGAGCATCCCGAGGGACGCCTCGCTCCGCCAACCTGAAGTATAAACGTCAAGAGACGAATGAACGTCTGCGCCGAGACTAACGCTCCAGTTGGTTGGACGGACACTTGAAGCAAAAAAAAGGCTTTTGCCGTGCTTATATATGTCATCGGAGTTTGAATATTCACGTGAATGTCACCCTGTGTGACATTAAATGTTTGAGCCACCGGTTCAGTGGTTGGAATTTTGCTGCGGCGTGTGATAGTGAAACAAAGGACTATGGACTATGTACTCTGATCTATGCTCTTGTATAGGACAAATAACAACACCACAGCGAATCAATGTCTAATCGTGGGTGAATGCCAGAAATTTGAAAATTTCCCGAGTTCCATATCTCTCGTTTTCACACCGGGTTAATGGCAGGTGTTCCAAGAGAGAAAGACAAATTCCCTAAATTGTGTCAGCCTGGACCTTAAAATTTTCCAACGGTGAAAGAAGAAACCACTGGAACATATGAAGTACAACTTTATACTATATCATAACTCAAAGAGAACTTCGCTGTTCCGATAAGTGTTGTTCCCTAAATATAGAGCAAAAGCACTCACTCACTAACTGCTCATTCACTCTTTCGGCGAAGCATCTGCCACTCTACCTTTGATAAACTCCTTCCCAGCTCTCCTTAACAAAGCTCTCCGTCCGATCCCGCGCATATCGATATACACTAAGGCCATGTTGCGTGCTGTGCCAGCCATTAATACGGAACTTTCTCCCGCACTCGCGCCATACCTGGACAGAAATCAGCAAAAAGAAAAAAAAAGGGGTCAGAAAATGAGACAACATACTTGTGTCCGACCACCGTCCCAATGTTTTCGGTGCCTGAATCTAGGATCCGCCGTGTCGAAATGTCTATCGTCGATAAAATGAGGTCGGCAGAGAGTAGGATGCGTGTCTTTGTCGACAGTTTGACGGCGGACTGTTCTCCAGTCGCTGCAGAGTCCGTAGGGAATCCACTCTTCGTGCGTGGCGGAAATGACGGAGGCATTTTTGATGGGGACGGGGACGGCTGACGACGCGGAGGCAGAGCCGGTTTTTCGCCGGACTGCAGGGGCATACCAGGAGAGCTCGTGTATGGCGGCGGCGGAGGAAGAGAAGAAGGCGAGGGCGAGGGTGTGCGGGGAGGCAGAGGCGGCGCAGACCCAGGAGCAAGAGTTGCAGACTGCTTCGCTTGCGATGCCTTTTGCTTCCCTTTCGAACTTCCCATCGCACGTTTGATCATTCCGTCGATGATCTCCACAGTCTTGGCACTGATTTTCACTGCCTGCCCGCTAACAGAGTGGACAGCGGCGAGTCCTTTACGCGTGCGAGCTGAAGATAAGAAAGCCACGGCTCTAGGTGGAAGAGGTGGCGCTGCCAATGACCCAGATGAAGCGTTTGAATTCGCTGGAGTTGTTATTGAGGGTGAAGGTGTAGAATGACTGGTGTAATATGAAGAGGCAGCCGATATGGTGGTCAAAAGCAAGTTCGTTGACCCAGTTATTGCGTGACTACATAATGTTAACTGCATGAAAGTTTGGCACAGATTCGTCACCTGACCTGATTATTGTAGCGCCTTTTGTGATCCAGTCCTGTTGATCTGGAGGTATGGCTCGTACGAATATTTCCATCGCATTTCCATCGTCAGTGTAAGACTCGGGAACTTCGATTACAACGGGGTCGCTCTCGTGGCCCTTTTTGCTGAGAGAGGGATCCTCTTGTACTGAAAACTTCTTGTCGAATTCGCCCACGACTTCGCCGTTGTCTTGGTTGACAAGAACAAGGTGTCCACGTAGATCCCCCGTTTTATCGTAGATGTTGGGTTGCACTGTCGCTAGTGAGTCCTGAACGAATGCGTCCCGGAGATCTGCATATTGGGAAAGGATGCTTTCAAAGACTTCGATGTCCTCCAAAAAATGGGAGTCAGGGAAGTTCGGCATGGCCACCGTTAGAACTAATTCCACCGGGTCCGCGTCTGTGGCCAGAAATGTATACCTTCTTGATCCCGAATCGGAGAGATTGGCGCGGATAATGCGGATTGGTTCAATAGGCACCTCCGTTTCATTAAGTCGCAGTACAAGATAGATGTCGCGATCGTCGACGTCGCGACTGGATGATCCAGGCATTTGAATGGTCACACATTCTAGAGCCAGAGTACCAGACTGAGATGTGGTACCCACAGAAATGGAGCAGTTCGGTACGTTCAGAAGGAGGAAGGCTTCCGCGTCGCTGAGAGCAGCCATGATCATGAGAGTCGAAAGATCGTCCCAATCTGGATGTGCGGCAAACAAATGAGCAGTGAAGGGTGCACAGCCACGCGGCCCGCGGAGCCGAGCTTTGCCTCCAACTTCACCCAGAACAATGGTTGGTTTCCCCAAGTGCTTTCTCGTTACCCATACCACGCTTGGGGTTATTCACAGTTATTCACAGGGATTTTGAGGGTGTTTTCGGGTGGTCTGTTAGTAGCCGTTATTAACACGATGAAAATAACTGATGTTAGTAACATCCAGGTTGTTCTATGTAACATCACAGTACTACTCGGGCCCGACCCCGCCTGGGGACTCAAGCTCGCTCTACTTATGCATCAACATACCTCGCCACCATTTCCAGCGAGGGAGGATTACACTTCTAGTACACGCCCGTGTGAAGACATCAAAGACTGCGCGGCTCCCTGCGGTTGCGGCGGCCGGCGGCAACCAGTTCTTCTCTCGTTCATACGCAACCGCTCGCACCAAAATTCTTGGCAGGCATGTTCGAATCAAATGACACATCTGTCGTGGTAGGTTTTTGGCGTTACTACCGCCTAGTTGGTGACTATGTGTGAAAAACCAACGCAATCACGGCTAATCACAACCCTGTTCTTGGCTGCTCGATCGCTTCTCTCAAGTAATCTTAAATATGATGCGTGTAACTGCTTCCGAAATTTCCCGAGTCATTCCAGTCGGGAACCTCAACCCATGGCCGGATAGTTGTTAGGTGACCATTTTGTCGATGCTCAACGGCGTTTTCTTACACTCTAGACGACATCTTGCTGCCAAATTTTGGCGAAATCCAACGGCTGAGCAGTGAACCTGAAAAAAGCTAGGTAGGAAGCTCCCAGGAACATTTATCTCTTCGCATAATAGCATCGTTTGCAGTGGCTCGCCTCCTGCAACAGGTCCACAAGCGTGGGAGAAACCTGGAATGCTCCAAATGGTGCATCGTGAGACGATTGTGCTGATTTGGACATGGTTGTCAGTTTAAAACGCCGAATTCTGGACCCCACTTTCCTACCACCCATGCAAACGACAAAAACAAATACTGAGGCACCGGCTGAGGTTCCGCCTACTTATGTGCTACATCTTCCTACGAAGGACACCGACAAGCCCGTAGCTTCGACGCTTCCGGGGGGGTTTACTCCCGAGGAACGCGGTCAAGGTCCTTTCGAAACTTATCCGTACAAACATCTATTACCAGATATCTTCCCTACTGCCGAATCTCATCAGCCTCCGCTAGAAGACTTTGAGCACTCGGACCCTGGTCTCCGTGCTTTGAACCACACGAATCCTCATGCGTTCCTTTCCAACGCTACACGCATAAACCACCTTACACCTGTGATCGGGACTGAGGTGCACGGTGTCAGCCTTGCGAAGCTCAATTCTGATGAACGGGATGAGCTCGCGTTGGAAGTTGCCCGTCGCGGCATGATGGTATGGATGTTTTCTGCTCTCGATGTTTTGGGTCTGACTGCGATCAGATCTTCCGCGGCCAACAAGATTTTATCGATGCTGGAGGAGAATTCTGGAAAGAATTCGGATGTCATTTCGGTATGAACCGCTCCCCTTCGATAGAAAAGTCTAACCAAAGACGTTTTTGCAGGTCGTCTCCACGTGCACCCGACTGGAGGTCACCCCGAAGAACTGCCTGAAATTCATATGATTTACCGTGACGAAAACACTGTGTACTTCGATACGGACCATACATCTACGACCATGTGGCACACGGATATGTCGTTCGAGAGACAACCTCCGGGGCTTACGTGAGTCGTAGACGCTGTATTGAACCGTTCTTGCTCAAAATCTCATAGGGTTTTCTTCTTATTGGCGCAGCGTAAGAGACTGTTCTTGAAACTCTGACGTATTTACTACTGACCTTCGATTCTCAAGCCGAAACGGGAGGGGATACGCTGTTCTCTTCGGGAGTTGCTGCGCTGAAAAGGTTCTCGCCTGACTTCGTAGCTTATCTGCGCACCTTGAGGCAAATTCAACTCGGGGTCGATCCCGTTGCTCTTAACCGATCTGGCAAAAGGAAGCGGTACATCCGCCGTGATCTCGTTACGTCCGTCCACCCGGTGGTCCGGAGACACCCTGTCACCGGGGAAGAGGCTCTGTTCATCAATCCCGAATGCACACAGAGCATCGTAGGCTACAAGAAGGAGGAGAGCGACATGATCATCAAGTTCTTGTATAATCATATCGCGGCAGGCATCGACAGCCAAGCGCGAGTGCGCTGGGAGCCGGGTACAGTTGTCGTTTGGGACAACAGGCATGTCGCTACCCGCTTTATGTTCGCACGCGACATACTGACGCTCACGATAGAGTTACGCAGCATTCCGCGTTATTCGACTACGCCGGAAGCAAGGCTCGCAGGCACGGGGCGCGCATCACCCCTCAAGCCGAGCGACCCATTCCCGCGCTCGCAGGCCTGGAACTTTCCCCGTGAAAATAAAAAGAGAAGAGTATTTTTTTACGCCTGTACAATTACATGTTCGGTCAAGAGCTGTTGAATGAACTCATCTATGATCTTTCTCAAACATTGTTGGCAGGCTTTTTGAATGGACACTAGGCGCTTTTCCACTACTTTCCAAGTTCCGCCCGGTGTCGGGAAATTCTGTTTGAGTTTCGCTTTACGGGGGTCCCCAAAGTTGAACCATTGACAATTCCGTACTCCGACATCAAACTCTCACAACACCCATTTCTTTCAATCTACTAACCGTCCCAGGCGGAGAAATCTCGAGAGTCTGCTTGAATGAAACGACACGAAAGTGAATACATTGCGCGTTCTGGTAAAATTTCCCGACTCGTTTCTGTGCTTCGATTAAAGATTTGCATTATTATAAGTGAATTATTCATATCCAGTCTACCTAATGACCCGAAATCCATTCGCAAGACATCTCAGTCATACTCGACTAAATTCAATTATGTATCAGAATGTCTCCCTCCTCTCAAAAATATCCTCGCCGGCAGGGTAAGTCGGTGTGGTCACCGTCCCATTACTTAACACGTTGCCTGGGGTTGAATTTGCAATGCAAGGTTACGTAGCGCCAAGGTGGGCCATGTCATTTCCTATTCTCAAATTATGGACGACGCACGAGCACCCAGACCTGGAGCGGCAATGCTTGAATTGCGAGCACGCAGAGGTGGATAGTACGGTGTACCACCACAAGACAAAGACGGCAAGATTGTTAGTGTTCATTAGGGAGGTCCAGGGTAAGCGAGATGCGTGTCGCAATAGTTTTCCGTCGCTGGCCAGGCACCCAAGAGGAGACGTGGCAGGCACCGCCAATAACTCGCGCGAACTGATGCGTACCAGTTGCGTTCCCGGAGTTGTGGAGAGTGTGTTCCGAATCATACCGAGTCTGGTATTATGATGCTAAAACATCATGAGAGGTATAGATGTTTCGCCACCTCTAGACGACAATTGAGTTGATCTAACCAAGGGTTTTTGACGGTCTAGCAGCAGACATTGAAATGGTTCGGATTGGCCTGATAAAACGCCGTCGAAGCTCGCCGATTTCCGAAGATGTCTGAAGAGCTTAACGTTCGCGTCCTATGAAGTCGCGGCCAAGCACGGACCACGATCGCAGTTTTGAACAACCCTAAGTAGAAGCCGTCTTTTCTACCGGGGAACAATTGGGGAGCAAGGGAAATGAGTCAGAATGAACTTGAGCGGTCGGCGCGGCCTAGACCTCGTTCGAGATTTGGACCAGCCTGAATCACGAGCTTGGGAAGCCTAGACCGTGGTCCGTCGGGATCAAAAGGATCCAGTGCCGATCTCGGCTGAAGGCCTAGACCATGAGCTCCACCTGCGCGGAGAGTTTGTGGACGAGCCAGACGGTGGAGGAGGACTAATAGACGTGTCAGAGAGTTGAACGAGGTCCATACGAGGGTACGAAAGCGAGCGGGCACGAAAAACTGAAGAAACGGAAGGAAACAAGTGAGAAATTCGGGATCAAGACATGGCACGGATTTGAGCCGTAGCTAGCTTATAAGGAAACGAAGGGCTGGACCTCAGTCCCAACTCTCTCGGTTGCGAGATCTTGCGCTGTATGGACGAGAGGTACTCCAATTCTCGATTGCAACAGCCTTGTTGCCCCTGCTCTCCATTGCCGCCTCACGCGTCCAATACTCCCCGACGCAGCAGTGGGCGAGCGCGAGCACTAGCGTGAGTCTTTTACCTTGCGAGTTTGTGTGTGCGACGCGTACACAGCTGTGTATTATGCTTTGGTTTGGTCCATGACAAACCCATGCCCTCACTGGCTACAGCGGCGCCGCACACGCTACTCAGGACCCTGTTCTCAATAGTTGACGCTTTGGCCGTCTAGCAGCAAGTCAATCTGGGTGTCAAACGCGAGGGCGATTCCCCCGGGCAGCACAACATGTCGGACCAACGAAAGGACAGTGGTGGCCCAGAAGACAGCAATATGTCCTCTACGAGCGATTTTGTGAAGAAATTGTACAAGTGCGTTGGCCTCTGGGACTTAGAGTCATTATTGACCGTGCATAGAATGCTGGAAGACCAGACGTTTCAAAACGTAGTATCGTGGGGTCCACAAGGCGACTGTTTTGTCGTCAAGGTATGCTTCGACTCTATTGTCTCAAACGAGACAAATGACATGTTACCGCAGGACATGAACGAATTCACCAAGTCAATATTACCTAGGATGTTCAAGCACTCGAATTTTGCCAGTTTTGTGCGTCAACTGAATAAATACGACTTTCACAAAGTGAAGAACACGGACGACAATCAATTCGGGGAGCATGTATGTGTGCATCCTCTCTAACCTCCTCGTATACTGAAGCCATGCAGAGTTGGACATTTCGACACCCAGACTTCCACGCAGATCGTCGCGACACTCTGGAGAATATCAAGCGCAAGGTCCCCACCCAGCGCAAATCCATGTCATCCTCCGGCATAGCGCCCGCACCAATAGCCATGCCGCCGCAGCTAACGCCATCCTCATCCACATATCCGACGCCTACCTACCCACAATCTGGGACCTTCAACCCATACCAACTGGAAGCACAAAACGCCAAGATTGAGGGCCTGCAAGCGCAGCTTTCCTCCCTCAGCGCTGCACATGACGAGGTCCTCTCACACGTGCGGAACCTCGAGCGAAATTACCAAGAGGTGCTGGTGGAGATGGTCGGGTTCCAGCGTGGCATGGCGCAGCAGGACGGACTCATGCAGAATCTTATACAATACTTCTTGCGTGAGAATAATAGCGGGAACGGGAATGGCGGTGAGTGACAGGTTCGCCCTCCGTTGCCCCTGCCAGACCCCCCAAATTGATAAATGATATTTATTTTCTTGGTTGCTCTCGTGAAGGCCAAATGAAGCAGCTACAGAACCCACCAGAGGCCGACGGTGGGAACGGCGGCAACCCGTTTCTGTTCATGCAGACGCAAGAGACACAGCGGATGTTGGATAAGAGCTTCCCCGAGACGGACGTGGCACGCGCGACGCTGGTGCAGATGAGTGAGATCTCGCGCCGGGCGGAGGCGGCGGGCATGTCGTTTGGCTCGTCGAGTTCGAGCTCGCGCCTCGGTGGCAGCGGGGCGGGGAACGTGGGGGCCAGCGGGATCGGGGCTGCCATGGGCCGAATGGACATGCTGGCCCGGATAGAGGAGCTGCAGGCGCAGCGCACGCGGAACAGTAACAACGTGCGTCCAGGTGCTAGCAGCCTCTTCAGTAACAGCAATGAGAACTCGAATGCGGTCGCGGGGCCTTCGACGTCAAATGGGAGGATGGACAGCCAGGAGCAGAGGAACAGTATGCCGCGGACGGAGAGCCTGGACTCGGAAGACTATGAAGATGAGATGGTGGTCCCCACGCCCACGAATCCGCCGTCGTTAAACGTCCCCGACATGTCAATGTCCATGCCGAGTCCCGACTCATGGGACCTCTCAGCGGGCGATGGCCACCAAGGCCTGGAGGTGTATACTGTCGGGCACCTCATGCCGCGCGGCAGCGGCGGCTTCATGGACGATCGGAGCAATTGGTCGTTTGACGCGGGCACCGGTATCGGCGCGTTCGGCGCCGGGGTCGGGGAGATGGTCGGAAACCAGGAGGCGGCGCTGAGCCCATCAGACGCGAGCGGGAACAGCAGCAGTCCGCCCCAGACGCAGACACTGCGCGTGCGGCGGTCGACGTTCGTGCCGGGGTGGGCGGTGCCGCCACGGGTGCTGCTGGTGGATGACGACGCGGTGAGCAGGAAGCTGAGCAGCAAGTTCCTGCAGGTGTTTGGGTGCACCATTGACGTCGCCGTGGACGGGGTCGGGGCGGTCAATAAGATGAATCTTGAGAAGTACGATCTGGTGCTCATGGTTTGTCGCCCATTTCCCCCTCCCAAGAGCTAGCTTAGCTGAGTTGCTCTATAGGATATAGTTATGCCCAAATTGGATGGGGTATCTGCGACATCTATGATCCGAAAATTCGACCCGCAGACGCCAATCATTTCAATGACAAGTAACTCAAAACCGAACGAAATCATGACCTACTACTCTTCTGGTTCGTACTTCACGACTTCGGTCTCGTCTTCCAAGCTCATAAATCTATGACAGGTATGAATGACATCCTGCCGAAACCATTTACGAAGGAAGGGCTTCTCGACATGCTTGAAGTACGCTGCTTCCTGGACCTTGCTCAACTCTAGCTGATGCATTTCTTCCTTCAGAAACACCTAACGCACTTAACCGTAATAAAGCAAAGAATGACGACGACGCCCATCCCGAGAGCACCAATGGGAGTACCACCCCTCAATGATGCGGGCTTTGAGAGCGCCCTGCAGGCCGGTGCTGCATCGCTCTCACCCCAAACCGCCCTTATGGGTTATGGCCTGGGCAGTCCGGATGACGGGGAAGGCCGTATCAATGTCCTGGCGGGCATGGGGCTCACAGACGAGCAGTACAACGTCATGCTCGCCGGAATCGTCAACGGTGAGGGCTTCAACTTTGGGGAGAAGCGCTCGCTGGACTTTGATGACGAGAACAACGGACGCAGCGGCAAGCGGAGTCGATTCGAGGTCATTGAATAGTCGCATTTTTTGTTTTTTTATTCCTTTTTTTATTCCACTCCCACTCCGCTTCGCTTATCCTCTAATTGCGTGTTGCCACTTTGCAAATTGTTGCTGGATTAAACTCTAGACTTGTATCAAATTCAGTGTATGAATCGATGATGTATTCTGTATGTTAACCAAATGCTCTTATTGGATCATCTTCGTTTCGTGATGTTGTATTTCTTGCAGCGAACTCAATTGGTACTACGTAGTGCTAACAATGACATTCTGGCCCTTGAAATTGCTCACCACTCCAGACCCGACAGATCCTTGTTAGTGACGTGTTTGACAGAACAGTGATGTTAGGTGGTAAACGGCTTACAAAAAAGGCACTAACTTGAAATGGCTCGTCCCACGCAATCCCACAAAGCATAGTCTCGTTACCAGACGTTATAGGGCAGTCGCTCGCTGCGCTCGCGGGTTGCTCGCGGGCAGGGAAGAGATACACTGTACAGCCACCGGATCCATCGGAAAATGATCCGAGGCAGTTTTTGATGAAATTTCGATGATGGTGCCGGCACAGCCACTTTCTCACGACCAGGTAGATTTTGATGGATAACGTACAGTCAAACCCCTCAAGACCCATCCCTCTCGGTGGAAAGGCCAAGGTATGGGTCTTGAGGGGGTATGGGTCAATAGGTTTTTTCGAAAAAAAAGTATCAAAAAAATGAAAATTTCATGACTACACAATGCATGCTGTATGTAGCATTATCTACGTGGCTCTAGTAAAGAAATCAGTAATTGTAGTATCCGACATGGCATTTGTGGCCTCCAGCTGCGTCTGGCACCCAAAAGTAGTGAGGAGCACATTGAGCTTGGGTGTGTATGTATCACCGAGTGTGGTGACGAAGCTCTGCAGTGTCGCGGCCACGCTCAGGGCCTCACGACAGGTGGGGCAAATCACCGGGTCTGCATCGTCATCAACATCGCCATCACCACCTGCAGTGTCTGAAGCGTCCTGTGCGCTGTGAGAAGCGACGATGTTATATCCATGCATCTCGGAGTTCCTCGGAGCTCCGATTGGACTTCCTTCGGAATTTCTGAGGGGGACTTCTATCCATCGCAAGGGACATTATGTGATGAGGGATTACCAAGCGGATTCCTTTTACTCATATTCCCTTACTTCACTCTCGGAGTTTATCCAGACATCCACTTATTGTCCATGGAGTAATACTTACTCATTGTTCACAAGATGTCTTGACGACTTATTGTCCACGGACTTATACTTACGAATCCTTCACAGGATTGTCTTGACGACTTATTGTCCACGGACTAATACTTACTAATCTTTCACACCTTATTGTACTTCACTAAACAAGTAGCTTACTAGTATTTAAGCTAAGTAGTTTAGCCTCTGTTCTTCAGTTTGATAATTATATATGTTATTGCGTTCTCCCTTCCCAACGCAACCTGAGTCGGACTTCGTGACCTATCGGATATTCCGTGCCTCCTCCGACCCTCCTGCATCCTCACTCGTCCTCCCGTTATTATCTCTGGACTTGTCTCTCCTTGGTTGCAAGCTGGGTAGTCGCACACTCTTGTTTGTAGTGCTTGCGAGAACGACCTTCTGACCCTTCGGAACTCCGTGACGAACTCCGACATATTTCCTTCGGACTTTCTCGGCAATTCCAATCCCCTTGGCTCAGCACTTAACAGACGACAGCATCGTAGATGTCCTTGACAGTGGCCTTGTTAAGTGCTGAGCCGAGGGAATCAGAATTGCTGAGGAAGTCCGAAGGTAAGAGTTCGGAGATGTCACGGAGTTCCGAAGGATCAGAAGGTCGTTCTCGCAAGCACTACAAACAAGAGTGTGCGACTATCCGGCTTGCGACCAAGGAGAGTCAAGTCCAGAGATAAGAACAGGAGGACGAGTAAGGATGCAGGAGGGCCGGAGGAGGCACAGAATATCCGATAGGTCGGAAAGTCCAACTCAGGTTGCATTGGGAAGGGAAAACACAATAACATATATAATTATCAAACTGAAGAACAGAGGCTAAACTACTTAGTAAACTAATTGTTTAGTGAAAGACAACAGGATGTGAAGGATTAGTAAGTATAAGTCTGTGGACAATAAGTCGTCAAGACAATCCTGTGAAGGATTAGTAAGTATAAGTCCGTGGACAATAAGTCGTCAAGACATCTTGTGAACGATGAGTAAGTATAAGTCCGTGGACAATTAGTGAATGTCGGATAAACTCCGAGAGTGAAGTAAGGGAATATGAATAAGAGGAATATGCTTGGTAATCCCTCATCATGTAATATCCCTTGCGATGAATAGAAGTCCCCCTCGGAAATTCCGAAGTAAGTCCAATCAGAGCTCCGAGGAACTCCGAGTTGCACGGATATAACAGGCCTGCTCCGAGTCCCGCTCATTCTCAGGGTGCACAAGAGCGTCAATTGACATGCGGTTGACGCGCTGGAGTACCTGGCGCTCCTCCAGGGCATCAAGGTGGCCATCGAGCTGCTGCTCGGCTTTGCGAATGGGGTTGAGGAGGGAGGAGATGGGGATGGTGGGGGAGGGATGCGACGATGTCCAGACGGAGGCAGGAAGAATGCCGGCGTGAGTCCAGCAATTCTTGATTGCTGTCACGCTCACTTCATCCCACGCCAACACCGCAAGGCGCATTCCCTGGAGCTGGTCGATGTTGTAGATCTGGCCCGGTGTAACACCCTTGTCATAGTTGTCGATAGTGCGCTGGATGAAGGGCGAGCGATAATGAGCCTTGAAGCACCAGATAATCCCTTGGTCGAGGGGCTGGACGTGGGCAGTGAGGTCGGCAGTGAAGTTCTCGACGGTGATGTTGGTCAAGCCTGTGGGAGGTTTGTGCACACTGAAGTTGTCTTGAAGAAGGAGGATGTGGTGGCCAGCAAGTTGCAGCTCGGCGTCCCAATTGGTAATCCACTCTTGATACAGAATGGTCATCATCCACGCCTTCATGTTGTTCCGATACAAGAAGCTGAGGGCGCACGCAGTGCGATGTTGGAACATGTGGGGCTGCTTGGCCTTGGCGATGATGAAGGCCTCGAGTTTGTCAGAGCCATCTGCATTCACCGTGAAAGTGTATGTAAGCTGGACTTTATTTCCTTTCACACCGCTATGAGCCTGCATTGACAGCCCACAATCTGGAGGGAACCTACCAGAAACACATTAGCAAGGCTCAGATGAGAATGAGAAGCAGACACACCCGTAGAAGAGGCCCGTCTTGTCCATATTGTAAATGTTGCGTGCCTTAAATCCGCCCTTCTCAATCAGCTCCCACACCCTCTTCCTCTCGCCTTCCACCACCTCAGGACTCGCTGATGCAGCCTCGCCATGCCGCTTGAACTCACGCAGCCCCAGCCTGTCCTTGGTGTGACCCAGCCATCCCGCGCTGAGTGCCAGCCGATCCTCCTCAGGTATGCCACAAAGGTCCGCAAATGCGGTCCACTTTTGGTGCAAAACCTCGTTGTTGATGTCGATACCATCACGCATGGCCTGCTTGACCCACAGCTCCAGCATCTCCGTGACTTCAGGATGCTGGGTCCAAATACACTTTTGTGTGTTGGTAAATATTTAACACGGCATCGAAGACGTTAAAGAACACCTTGTTGTTGAATAAGTGCTGAACACTGGTTGAACATTTCAAGGTTTGCACTGAAAATTTTGGTGAAAAATGTTTTGAATTTTACAGTAATTTTTCACCAAAAAAGTAGGTGAAAAACTTGAAACATTTTGGTGACCTTTTTGAACCTTGTGAAAAATTTCTGAAAAAGTGCTGAAAAAGTTTTGAAGTTCAAAAAATTCATGAAGAAGTTACAAGTTTTTCACTTGGTTTTTCACCGAAAAATTGCTGTAAAATTCAAAACATTTTTCACTAGTTTTTTCACCAAAAAACTTGAAATGTTCAACCAGTGGAAATCGGGCTTTCTGCCAGCCACCACTAGCAGGGTATATCTTAAATATGCATCGCTCAAGGGGAGCCTCTAATACACCAATATATGACATTATGTGCCCAAGAGTATTTTTATTTGAAGTACTTTCTGGCAGAACACATTTTACAAAACATTTCCTGAAATTGTGGCTACGTTGTTTACCAATGTTATAGGCCAGCCGCCGTAGAGAGCAACTTAGGTCACACATCACGGTCACATCACACGGTCCGATATTTCCGGACTCACCCCTTTTCAGAATTCGATTAAATCTACGCTACTGAGATTGATGAACCTCGAAACCGCGGTTGGGTAGGAGACTGGCGTTGACGTCCAAATGTCAACGTCAAACTGAAGATATATTACTCGGATAATTCTATTTGGCACCCCCCGTGCCAAGAGTACGGGGGTTGCCATATAACCGATTTCTATTTGGCAACCCCCACATGATCTTATCTTTCGGACCGTACTGCCATTAGATCTGATCGATCTGATCTCCGGATGATCTGGTTCAGAATCACACGTCACAAAGGCAGTTGTCAAATTGTCACAACTATTGTCAACGAGTCACAGATCACATGTTGTTGTGCCTTGTATGTCTGCAAGCCTGATCAAGTTCAGTCTAGAGCTTAATTGGGCTGTTAAATAAACCACATCTAAATTGAGGGATTCATTCAAACCTTAAAAACAATGCATTTGGCTTACTACGATAGTTTTCCATATCAGGTTAATCCATGCTATCGGCTGTGCTGAGTCTGAGCAAGTGATACAATATGATCACATGATGTGACTGTAACACAAGCCCACTCGTCTGGGAATCTTATCGTAGATCAGGAATCTTTTCATAGATCGGGAATCTTATCGTAGTTTACATAATCATAGGGTTGCCACATAGCGGCACCCCCCGTGCTTTTGGCAAGGGGGGGTGCCAAATAGAATTATCCATATTACTCGCCTCGAATATTCACACCTTGTCTTACCAACATGAATTTACTTGTTTCTGCGTTACTGAGGTTACACTCATTCACTCGTGCTGGATGTCCAGCATTTGCCTGCGAGCCCTGCTGGATCAGCTGAGGCACATCAACTCAGGGGTACATTACTAACCAGGTTGTTGTAAGCTCCGAAAGAGAATATAGTCAGAGTCAGTGTTTCGGCTACTTGCTCTCAGGCTGGCAGTTGTACTTATGGCCCATAGGATAACGTCAACAACCCATGTCCACCTGCAACGTGGTGCACCAAACCGGAAACAGGCGAGGCTCACAAAATGGCGGCATGAATGAATTATAATGACATCCAGTAAGGACAAGAAACGAAGGATAATTGTTGAATATTAGCAATATTTGAGCACCACTGTTGAGAAATCAGCATGGAGTTGAATAAGGATCAACGGCCCGTGGGAGATGTACAGACTCGATGTCACGTCCAGACTGACTGACGCTGTCCTGCCAGCGCATCACCCGCATGTCAATATCAAGCACCCAGACTGACATCGGCAAAGAAGTAGCAAAGGTGCCTCCTGGCTTGGCCATCTTTGATAAAAGGCACGCTTCTCGTCGGAGAACCAATCAATCCAGAGTTTTTTCGCCATGAAGTTTGAACTATCGGCATTGATCATCTTCGTTTTGGGGTCGCTGGGACTCGTCGCCGCCATCCCTGTCGAAGTGAGTGTATATTCCAGGCCGTCGGTCCGCCAATTCTGAGTGCTTTGTAGGTTCGGGAACCCATCGTCGACCCGTGCCCCCCGCGTGTCATCTGTGGTAGGTTGATTTTTCATGGATCTTGTTTCTTCTAACTCATTGCTCACGCAGCGACTAATTGAGAGTATACTGTAGGAGTTAGGAAGTGTGGGTTGAGGGTATGAAGCGGGGAAACAAACAAACATTCAGATAAATTGTATGCGTTTGATTGGATAAAGGTCAATGGGGAGATGTACAGAGTAGATGTCGCATCTACACTGACTGACACTGTCCTGTCGACGCATCACCCGCGTGTCAATGCTGAGCGCTGAGCATCCAGACCGACATCGGCAAAGAACTGGCAAAGGTGCCTGACTGGGTCGTCTTTGATAAAAGGCAAGCGTCGGAGGCTCGAGCTCGGTGAATCAATTGATCCAAAGTTTTTCGCCATGAAGTTTGAACTATCGGCATTGATCATCTTCGTTTTGGGGTCGCTGGGGCTCGTCGCCGCCATCCCGGTCGAAGTGAGTATATATTTTCCAGGCCGTCGGTCCGCCAATTCTGAATGCCTTGTAGGTTCGGAAACCCATCGACGGCCCGTGCCCCCCTCGTCTCATCTGTGGTAGGGTGATTTTTCATGTATACTGTGTCTTCTGGCTCATTAGTCACGCAGTGGCGCCTAACTGAGAAGAGACTGCAGGAGTTAGGAAGAATGATTTGAGTTTGGAAGAGTGGGTTCAGCGCACGAAATGGGGGAACAACCATAAATTCTCACATATGCGTTTGGTTGAACTGTATCAATTCCAAAACCGACTGAACATTGAGGTTTATCCTTAGTCGCTGTGGACATAATTTCGATCCCTCTAAGCCATTGTCCGTGGAATGTCTCGGCTTTCTAGCCGACTCAAGGTAGATCCGATGTCGGGGGCGAAGTCGCCGCGTTGAATCAGGCCGAGCGATATCAGATATCAGGTAAGTAGAAGTGTTAGCATATCGATCGCCCAGTTTCGAACGGGTTATGAAATTTCAGAAAATAGCGACTACCTCTTCGAACTTGGTGCCAGTGGGCTACGTCAGGCTCAGGCAATGGACCCACGGCCCACGGGCGATATCCCGAGGCTTGCTGGACGGTATAGTATCACCGGCGGCGTCTCTATAAATGCGAGGCTTGGATAGCTGAAGGCTTCAACGTGTTGGAAAGAGCTGTGCGGTTGAAGACATGTTGAGAGACACATAAGAGTGTCTTGGAACACGTAAGCATCGACAACGAACTTCACGGCTCACCCGGGCCGATTTGTGGACCTCAATGTTCAACCTCAGCAAAACCTCAGCTTCTTTTTGCTTCGGCCACTTTTCAAGCTGTTCCCGCTCTACGAGATATTGTTCTTTGGCCAAATAAATTAGGAACGAGATTGTCAATGAGGGCATACGGATCCGAGTCAGCAGATGACACGAATTTCAAAAAAAAAAAGCTTCCGTTTTCAGAAACTAGAGGAAAAGGTTCATCCTGATGAAGGTCTGTCTTCGCCAAACAAATCCATGAATTAGAAAACATAGCGTCTTTATTTCCAAGGCATCGGCAGCCGTATCCACTTCACATTTCGCCATTCTTCCACGGAGCTTGAGTCCCCCGGGCAGCAAGAGAGCTCGACATCCGCTTGACAACGACATGTACACCTGCCGCCCCTTATAAGATTTTGACATGATTTTCAGGAGCCAAGTACCACTGTCTTCCCGCAGCCATGCAGGCCGCATCCCACACAACCCCCTTGGTCCCCGAGGGCCTGTTCGTTGCGTGCGACGAGTACGGGCAGCTCGAGAGGCAGCTCGAAGAGTGGTTCTTCAAGCTATCCATCCAGTAGGCTATCCATTTTTGATTGCGCGAGACGATCTAAGTTGCTCCTGGTAGCGACCAATGGTCGAAGTGTCGCCTACAAAACAGCCGCGCAACCAGGGGATCACATACCCTCAGACCACTCCTTACGACAGACAACCGGATCCCCCATCTTTTCCCTCAGACATTAACCGATTTGCGACTCCTACATAGTGTGTTGTTCGTTGACTTCATACCCATTCGTTGCACTAACGTATCTAGTGCCCGCCGTGATGGCCCTTCTCCAAGTATACGAACAAGAAGTTCCTCAGAACATCGGATTGGATGCCGCTCGAAGAGTATTGGCGCGTTTCATCGGGGCCCCTGCGTATTAAGATGTATTGTCGCGTCTCACATTTGTTCGCATTATTTCTTTCTTTTTTTCAAACTTGTTGTACCCTTTTTTGGTATCAATCAGACAATGGACAGAATTCGAGTGCAATGGACAAAGAACTTTGAAACATACCGAGGTGTTTCGCTTCCAGTCCCTTTCAACAAGACGAACACGCAACGTTACATCAAGTTTCAATATACATACTTTTACGCTCCACGTCAATTTCGTGGCAGATATTACAAGAGATTACCGCCGTTCCCGAACTTTCAACCACACAATCCCAATGACGCCAACTCCAAACCCAGCGATAAACGCGAACAGCACGAGCACATCCCTATATAATTGTTCGCTCCAAAGCCAAACAGCTACTGATACTTGAGCATTCGTTTCATGATGACGCACAGAAAAGGCCCACCAGATTCATGATCAGACTCGCTGAGACGTCGACCGGAACGCCCTGCAAGGTGTCCTGGATCATGAGCCCCGACCCAACCTCGTTCACCGACAACGCCTCCAGGCAATATTTTAGCGGACAAATCCACTGCAGCCATCGCAGGACTGGGGGATGGAGTTGAGATGCACGAAGAAGCCGGCGAAGGTCATTTGATACAGCGCCGACAGCGCCGACAGCAGGATAGCGATCCCGCCGTTGTAGAAGAACGTGCCAAGAAGGAAGTTCTGCGTCGCAGGCTTAGATATCAACTCAAAGGTGACAGTTAGATAGGGATGGACATACAAATAGCGTCATTGCAAGGGTATACAGGACAAGGATGAAGAGAAACTTGAAGTAGTGAGCCGCGTCGTGCGCCAAGCCCGCCATCCAGTATGTACTTCGTGACTGTTAGCTGGGTCGACCGCATAACGCGTCTGGCTCACATCGTAGAAACAATAATCGTTGGAATGATTCGAAGCGGGACGACGTCGAACAGCAAGCGCGACAGAAGCCAGGCTGCGGGGCTGAGAGTGCACGAGGCATGAGCGATATGAGATGGTGTGAGATAGGGTGGGCGAACCTGTAGTACGAGCTTGATCGCTCGCGCAAAAAGAGGGGTCGGATCTCGACGACATTATAGAGCGCACTCAGAGACGAGAAAGCGATGAGGGCGCCCTGGATAACAGGTATAGGTGCGCATGCAACGTGCAACAGAACATAAATACTAAC
Source organism: Mycena sp. CBHHK59/15 (assembly GCA_029204085.1). NCBI lineage: Eukaryota > Fungi > Basidiomycota > Agaricomycetes > Agaricales > Mycenaceae > Mycena > Mycena sp. CBHHK59/15. The sequence continues at coordinate 76,437 of JARGXW010000500.1, forward strand.
CAGGAAAAACAGACACCCAATTCGTGATTGGAAACCAGCGATGGAGATCCCGGTTTGGAAGTACAGGCCGCCTGTAACCGGCATAAGCTGCAGAAAACGACGGTGACAAGGGGAAGACGTACCACAAAAGACTCCGAGCACACAGGAAACAGCAACGTGGGTAAAGAACAGTGTCTTGTCTCTGTATAACTCCGATCAGCCTTCCAGGAAAATATCCGAAATACGACGATCGCATACCGTCGCAAGATCTTCCACTCCCTCCCACAAAGGTACTCAAACTGCGTCAAAAAGGTCGCAGCATACATGGACCTGCCCGCCGGTCTCATCTTACCTTCGGTTTTCCGCTCCCCTCGCTTCTCCGTCAATGTGGTCTCCTCGTCGACTTGAGCGGTCCCCCTCTCTGACCCATCACCCTCCGCTGGAAGCGAGCTGGCACTGGGCAGCTGGAACATCCCCACCGGCGGGTCACTCGCGACCTCGAGCAGGTAGTCGGCGACATTGTACCCTTGCTGATAGGGAGGTGCCACACCGGCGGCGACTCGTGCGAAGTGCTCGGCTGGGGCGAAGCCGCCGGGGCCAGCGTACAGCGCACGGCCGTGCGAGAGAAGGAGGATGGAGTCAAAGATTTGATATAATTGAGACCTACAGAAGATCGTCATTAGAGGAGAAAGATGTAGCAGCTACAATGCTCACGAGGGTTGGTGTATCGACGCGATGACCGGGATGGGATTCTCCGAATCGTGCGCAATAGCATGCAGGACTCTCGCTACCCGCGCCGCAGACACTGAATCAAGCCCTGCCAGAAGGTATTAGCAGAATCCCCGACGAGAATCGCAGCAGCACCCACCCGATGTCGGCTCGTCCAAGATCAACACGTCCGGGCTCGCGATGAGCTCCAGGCCGATACTGACCCTGCGCATCTCGCCCCCGCTGATCCCCCGCGCCTTGCCGCCCCCGACGTCCCCGCCCCACCCGATGCGCTCATCGCGCAGGGCGGCAATCCCCAGCGTCTCCATCAGCCCCTCGACGCGCGTGCGCTTCTCCGCGTCCGACACGCCCTCCGGGAGGCGCATCCGCGCGCCGAACAGTAGTGCCTCGTACACCGTGAGCATCGGCGGGAGCACGTCCTGCTGCGGCACGAACCCGATGCGCGGCGCGGCGCCCGTGGCGGACGGGTACGCCACGCGCCCCGTCGTCGCGCCCGACTTGCGTTTCCCCGCGAGGATCTCGACGAGCGTGGTCTTGCCCGCGCCGCTCGGGCCCAGGACGGCCATCATCTGCCCGGGCTCGACGCGCGCGCTCACGGCGTCCAGCACGACCTTGTCGTCGTCCGCGACACCGGAGCGCTTCCCCAGCCACGGGCGTGTGGCGTTCAACACGTACGAGACGCCCGCCCACTCGACTGCGACGCGGCTTCCGTCGGTCACGCCCGGTCCTGCCCTGCGCGCCTCGCGTTGCTTTACCAACCCAAGGAGTAGGAGGAGGAGCGCGAGGAGCAAGAGTCCGCCTACGGCGGCGAGACCGCCGATCACGCCACCGCTGAGCTGTGTACCTTTGGTGGCACTGTCAACACTGCTGGTGGAATTGCCGCTGGTGGTGTCAATAACGCTCTGGGCGACGCATTCGCCGAAGATACAGCCGCTGAGTGAGAGGCCGGCGGAGCCGAACAACGATTGAAGCGTCGCTTGCTTGAATGCACACGTTGTGGAGTTGTCGCAGTCGATCGACAGCGATCCACTCAAAGCGTCAATCGGAGCTAGACGCTGTTAGCTCGGCGAGGCCATGAACCGAAGAACTATGTACGAACCGGTGATGTTACTGGCGCCTCCTCCGCAGAAGGTCGTGTTGTTGATGCAGGTACACTTGAGGTTTTGGCAGTCCCAGTTCGTGTTGGAGTCGGTCAGGTCCTGCGTGCACGAGTCGGCCAGGCAGTAGAATTGCTCCACTCCATTGTAGAAAAGTTGCGCGAATAGGGTGCCGGCGGAGCCGAAGGACGTCGTGTTCGGAAGAGGCGACAAAACAGGCTGCAGCGTACGAATGATATTCAGATTAGAGTCCAGAGGGAAAATAGCCTGCAACGTCGGGTTCTGGAACGGCAAGGTCAAGATTAGCATGATAAATACTGTCTCATAACGTACCTGAACAGCGCAACTCATCTGGCTCGCAGCGTACACTCGAGCGGCAGAATTGCAAGTCAAGGTACTATTCTGACCATCCTGGGAGCTGCTTATCGATTGCGAGCTCGAAGGGGCACTCCCAGAGGCGGAATAGGCAGTCTGGCATGCTGAGGAGGTTTGGCAGACATTGCACCCAGTTCCTCCCCAACCAGTCTCACAACTACAAGTCGTGCTCGAGACGTTTGGAAAGGCGCCCTGCTGCGGTGCAAGAGCACGACGAGAGCCCTGAAAGATGTCTCCCCCGCATCCTGGACTAGCGCAAGTAGAGCCCCCAAAACCAGGAGGACAAGCGCAAGTTGAGCCGTTCTGTAACCCATAGTTGTCGCAAGAGGTCTGAGCATGTACTAGGCCAACCAAGAGCGGCAGCAGGACGCGACTCTTCATGACGGCTGAGCCAAAGAGTCCCCGAGGACGTTATGGTGCGGTTTCAATTGGGTTTCAATATGTACTGTTCGTCGGTCGATCATTCACTGGCACCTGACAGGAGTCCAGGTGTCAAACTCAGTCAAGAATCCCACGACATTGCCGCCACACCAGAATCGTGCGATTTGTCAAAGTTCAGCGCTCTAAGCGCATGAGCCCTGACGTTCTTGTGAGCGAGCGTACCAGCTCGTTGGAGACGCACTCGCGCGTCGCATTGACCTGACGATCGTTCGGGAAACTCCTATGTGACATGCATCGGGCTTTTAACAGTTTGCTTGCCGGTGCTTGTACAAGCTTGTACAAGTCGAAAAAGACCACAAGAGCGCCAGCTGTCAAAAACACCACAAGAACACCTTTTTTTTCTTTTGACAGTGGGTGCATTGGGTTCTAGCCATCATATCTGTGCTTTTAATTTTTTCTCACAAGTGAACAAGAGGCACAAGACACAAGTAAAATGTGCTATTGTTGATGTGAACACACAAAAGATGCAGATCAAGTATGTCAAACTTGACTCGGGGATGTCGGATAAGAAAGGAGCGATACACTCGCAGGGTCAGGACTCAGAGCTGCGAGAGACGGCCAGCGTTGAACCAGCGGGCACCTTTTGAATATATATATGTGTATATATCCCACCAAGCCAATTTCTTGCCGAGCTTCAAGTTGTTCGAGTTCTTTTTGACTTCCATGTGTAATCCATGTGCCACCGTCAGCTTCCATTTGTCGAACTTACGATGCTGAGGTGTGCGATGTGGAGACGAGCGAGGAGCTCAAGACAGCCTAGAGCAGAAAATCCCACGGTTGACTCTCTCACATTCAAAGGGATTCCGACTAGTGTGCTAGCACAGAACGAATATATGCCGACGGATCGAATGTGATTCATTTCTCTCCGCAATTTACTCGCCCCATCCATCAGTCTTCGCCCTCTGCTTCCGATACTCGTTCAAACGTTGCCGTAGTCCAGCCATAGCACCTTTTCAGGCGGGCGCCAATCCTACAACAAAACGTCAGATAACTCAGAGACGTTCTATTGGGCACTCGCCATCTTAGCAGGTTCGGCGTTAAGATTGAATCGGGATGGGGCTGCACATGTCTGTCAGTAACGTTCGCGATATTGGAGCAGCACTCACGCGATGGAATGTGATCGGGTGCGCCTTTTTGGCTGGCGGATCGAATCGTACTGATGAGCCCGCCGTCTGGACGACACCAAAGCCGATTCGTTTCATGGCCTGCACACCCTGTCAGTGATAATGGAGACAGCTAATTCACGGTGAAGACGAACACGTTCGAATTCCGCCCATCGGATCTGTCCCCGTTTAGCCCCTGGTACCTCATCAGCCTCCAGTAGATCGGCCGCTTCAAGGATCCGATGGAAAACCTAATATCTTCGTGTCAAGAGGTAATCGCACAACGGCAAATTTATATCACCTTCATGATCTTCTTGCCGATCTTGAAATCTTTGGGAAGGAGATCAGGGAGGGATTCCTCGTCTTCTTCTTGGGCCATATCAGCCTCGGCAGTGTCCTCGGTCACGGCGGTTCCCCGAGTTTTGACTTTCTCCTTCGTTCGCAGATGATTTGTTTCGGCCATGTATGTGTGGCCAGACATCGCGACCGCAGGCTCCTGCGCGGCAGATGGCACGCGTTCCCCCGACGGGACTGCAGCAGGTGCCCGAGGCGGGGCCGCACGTTCTGCCATCTTGGAACGGGCTAGCTTCAACATAGTCTCCAGACAGCTATGCCTGTCCGTATCCGCAGGATCGAATAAACCGAAATTCTTGGCAACGGTACCGGCTTCGCCTCTACGGTCGAGCGATCTAGCGGACTCCCATAGCACCACGTCCACTCTGCGCCAGGCATCGTCGAAGATGTCAAATAGCATCGGATCAAACGTTCCGTCCCTCACGCCTATGCAGTAGACGAAGAAGCCCGCCATTGTCGTTTTGTTAGTTTGAGTAAGCCAGGTTCGGCCGAGAGAACGACTGATAGTGCGGGCGTAAGCCCAGTCGTTGCTATTTCGCTCAACCCATTCTATTCTAGTTGGATCCACGAAGGTGCTGGTGGGCAAAAAGCACGGGTCATTGAGACACTGTCCATCTTTGGAGGCAGCATATTCAGTCAGGCGTCCTCCGAAGGCCGAATCGAACATTTGCGCTTTAAACTCTCGCACTGTTTCGGAAAAAAATGTCAAGGTTGTATCTCGAAGATAACCGGGAGAATGTCAATTACCGATGGCAATATCCCCCATCTCCTCATATGCTTCGCTGCTAAACTTCGTTGCTTCAGAAGGATTTTTGTCCTTCAGAATGCATTGAACAAGTCAGCCTAACGAGCCCGATATATATCACGTACCAAGCACTTCAGAACGGCATCGAAGAACGCAGGGTTTGAAGATGAATCTGTATCAAGAGACTCGATAATCACGTTGTCTAACTCAGTCGCGTAGCCTCCGCGCTGCCTGACGTAGGTACGATTAACTTCGATTCTTGACGACCCAGTCGGTGTCTATCGCAGCATTTTAACGGTTATCGAAATACAAATATATGAAAGCATTACCCGAAAGCGCTTGAAATACGGGCGATAATATTCGCTCCAGCTCAACACTTCCGAAAATCTCTCCCAGAGATGGCCATCCAGATATGAAATCTTGCACAGGCATGCGACAAGGCGCCACATGAGTGCCGAATCTTGCTTGTAGGCACGCTCAATTGCTGAAGTGGTCGTCAAGCCCCGCCGATCCAGCTCTTCGAAGAGATCCACAGCGTGGCCCCAAGCCATATAAGCAAGCTATGCCGGAGTTGAAGTTGATTGAACCCGAGGGTCACGATGGATGGCCTACCGTTACTCCATGTAAAGATGCTCTAAATGCGTAATCCATTTTATAGATGGGTTCTTCTGGCCTCCCGACGGCTTCGGGGTAGATGAGAGTGGTGGGGGAACGCTTGAAGATTCCCTCCAGGAATATTCGCAAATCAGCGTGCCAGACCTCAAATGTATCCCTCGCTTTATCCTGCATACTCCTTGTAGATCCGGGGTTGCGTTATGAAGGAGACACTCACGAATTCGGAGACAGCCAGAGCACGCGCGATTCTCCAGTCAATATCGGGGACCTTGCACCCAGCAAGAAGCGCGTCGTGTCGGCGCTAGAGAACTGGTAAGTCTAGCAAAAAAAAAAGACAACGCGACGTACGGCTAGCCATTCCGTGGAGGATTCACCTCTGCGTCGCCTTGGTGCGGGTTTGATTCGAGGGGGTACGCAAAGATTTGAACCAGCTGTGAATCGGTGATATTCTTGCATCGCCTCATCGGATATGCCTGTTGTCCATCTGTAAGCTTGCCTGTGTTGCTGGGCTCAATAACAGACCTAGTTCGAACTGGCCGAGGAGAGAGGAATTAGATATTATGGGCTGAGACACGAAGATACTCTGAACACGCACAGCTGCATCGTTGAACAACCCAGCATTGCCAGTAAAAGTCCCATACTTTTTACGAGCGGGCTTTTGGCAATCTAGAAGTTTCTGTCGCGCCTTCTCCCTTCCGTACTCTGATATAAGCCTGTTCAGTGTGTGCTTTAGGATTCTTTGGCGCCTTCGAAGATTTAGTGGCTCACCAAGCCTCGAAGGCTTTCCTGCCTTCCTTTGACTGGCAATAGACAGCTGCATTGGCGAGCCATTCCGCGAGAAAAGGATTGGTTTTCCATTTTTTGGCGCGTACTGCGTGAACGGAGGACATAGCAGGTGATGGTGGAGTCACAAAGAACCCTTAAATGACATAATTCACACGACCTGAGCCTTGTCACCAGAAGTTCAAACTTAGGTTTGATAATGCCAGCAGCCATGTACTTAACCGGAAGACGTGATCAAGTGAGATTCAAGTAATGTTGCGCAGGTCCCACAAATCGAATAAAAATCGGCCATGGATTCAAGTCGCGCTAAGCAGTTGGTTTGGAGTACTGTACCATTTCGACCAAAGGTTCAGGTGACGGTGAACAATTTTGGTTTAGGTGACGGTGACGGCGCAATTTTTGGGCCCCAAAAGGCTCAAAATTGTCAAAATTTTCAGTCCGGCATTTGCCGAACTTCCATGTATGGTAATTTTCTCCTGATTGCCGAGAAATGAACATCAAACACAGTGAACAATTGAGGTGACGGGTGACATACCGTGAACCTTTGGTCGAAATCACACCGCAAATAGAAACTTTTCAGGTGATGAAAATAATTATGAAGCTTTTAGTTTAGACATAACAAAAAATTGAATTTAATCAACTAGTTTCGGTGGGACTGAAACCCCATCGATAAGACTTGATTGGCTGAATTCTCTTATCGCTCTGATATCAGAATTTTCAGTAGTGCTGGAACTAATTGATTAATCTGAATCCTTTGTTAGCTCTAAACTAAAAGATTCATAATTGTTTTCATCCACGCCGAAAATTTTATATTTGCGGTGTGAATGATACAGTAGGCTAAGGTTGCCGTTGCACGTCGGGTGTGGAGGCTACACAGCCACCACTGCACCTTAGCTATAGCATACTGCCTCTGAACGACTATCTTCAGAAAAGCACGTAGAAAGCTACAGCCCTTTTGGAAACTATAGAGGGGTTTCGTAAATCGTTGATGCTCGATTTTTGCTTACCTCTGTTTGCGATAGCGTCATCGGCTCCACACTGCCGAATCGTGTTTGTCTTCTGTGAATCTTTCTGGGTACATGATATTTTAGTTAGTTGCCGCTATTTAATATTTCTAGCTCTTTATCTCAGTCTATTCAGGCCGTCATTGTCACAGTCATGCCCACTGCAGGAAAGCTACACTCAACTTGCAGCCAATTGTGGAGTCACGGCACTGTACGGCAGTGGAGCCGGTCTTAGCCGATGACACTGTCGCAAACAGCGGTAAGCAAAAATCGAGTATCAACAATTTACGAAACCCCTCTATAGTTTCCAAAAGAGCTGTATATATAGAGGCTGAATCGAGCCTAGCCTTTGGCTTGATCCAAGATCATCTTGACATCTTCCTCTCGAATATCCACCCTGGGCCCGGGACTTCGGGTTGTATTACCGCCGTGGCCCTCGCCTACTTACTGACGTGAGTTCTCGCTGAACAACTTGAGATAATATTAATCCAGATGAAATTCTATCAAACCTGAATCAATATACTTCAAGTTCAGTATCATTCATATCATCCGAGTCCTCCACGGAAAGCACGTACTGTAGGACTCTTGAATTTTGCGGAATTGGTAATCTACACCGCTTGACATACATCGATGTTCGGCCCAGCGAGGTGCTCATGCTCCACTTCAGCGCTATGTTAACCCACCGTGGTATGGAGGCGTGGTTGGAGGGTCCTAAAGGTGTCCATCTAGCCCATGGGCCATCCGTAGTGGATGAAAACCAAATATCGGCAGTCATCCAAGTTGAAAACGAGCAGGTGAGAGGGTTGACTGAGCTTGAGAAAACAAGTGTGCTAAATGTGCATTAAGAGGTACCATCTCCGTTGGCGTCGAGTTCCTGAAGCCCCACCAGTAGACGCATGGTGCGAAATATTCAGACCCAGCGGGAAGCATGGAAACATGAAAATCGTTCGTATCGCAAACGATATTATGGCTTCAAACGACGATCAGACCCAATCCCGATCAACCAAACGCCGACTTGAACTCCCGCTACTAACAGACGCATGGCTGTGGACAACGCGTTCTCCAGGAGGTGGTATCACTCCAGCTGACCATGCTCGACTCCACTGACCGAGGAGTACACTAGCATTTGTTGTTCTCAAAATTCGGCGTTTGCGCCGCCCTCCCACAGAAACAAGTCACCGAGGCCCGAGAAATTCCATGGTATACGAAATGGACACAGATTTGATTGATGATGAAGACGAAGGAATACCGCCTTATATCGTGTTTTTATTTACATTTCAAACAACACAACAGTCTGACGAGAAAGGTGAGTGGTCTTGTCGAAGTGACCTGTTGGCTCTTGTAGTAATTTTGGTTCAGTCTCCCCAGCTTCAAGTTCGAGAATGCCTTGGAGAGATACACACTATAAAGGGAGCAGTACGTCTGTGCGAGTCCCCACGTCGCAGTCCGACTTCCATCATGACGACTCCGAGTCATCGGTGCTTACGAGCCCCGAACCTTCGGGGCCCCAGAGTGCCGTCGTTCGTGGTAAGAGGAAAAGAGATGTGGGTACAATAGCTTCAGAAGCCGGTTTTTACTGACACTTTGATTCTAACTCAGGATCACGGTGAAGGTCCAGCAGAAGCTGCGGCGATCCTAAAAAAGCGTGTATGTATCTCTCGACTTCGGGACAAGATTAACTCCATTGACAATATCCATCGTTAGCAAACCGTGATGCAAGAGATAAAAGACATCGAAGAGAAGCGCAAGAAAAGAAAGGAGGTGTGGATCACCTGTTTCGAACTATAAGACCAGCCAAAGATCACTAAATTGGGTTCGGGCTTCGAAGGCAAAGAAGCTGAAGCAGGCCCAGCATGACAGTCTTTTGAAGGCTCTTCGCGAAGACTTGGTAGTATGTTATTCCTCGGATGCCTGCATAATCTTAAACAAACTTTATATAGGCGCGACAAGCAGAATTAGTGAGGATGCGCGAAGAACAAGAGGAGTCTGAACAAATGGATAGAGAGGAGTCCGAACAAATGGAGGTACGTGATCGCACAGTCGACATACATCCTAGCACATACATCTGAATTCCCTTCAGAATGAGATCCGAAAAATGCGAGAAGCATTGCACCCCCCTCAGTGATGACGCAACGAGTGTTGTACATACATCTTGTAATACTACAAGATCCATTAGCACTCGCCACAGTAAGAACCGAGCTACCATGAATTACATATTTACCACTATATGTCCTGACTGGCACGATTGAAGACTGGGGCTCACACAACATCCGATGGAGGCAGGTAATCACTCGAGAGCCTCTCTCCTTTCAGACAATCTTTCCCAGCTCGGGAGTTTGAAGATACCGGGTATCGAGAGCCAAACTGATTCTCACTCGCTAGATGCTGCGAAGTTTGAAGGACATTGACGGTCCATTCTGGAATTTATTTAAGCAAGTGCAGATCAATTCATCTTGGTTTATTTCTACACTTAAACACCAGTATGTACTCAACTACGACCCAAAGAAACTACAGGCATATAGGGGTACAAACGGTAGGATGGAAACGTTAGAAATACTAGTAGGTATGGCCTCTATACGTAGATATGAAGATGACAGGATAGGTATTTGATAAAATAGGAGTAGAATAATACCGGTGCGCTAGTAATGAACAGATGAAAACGGCGAGGAAAGGAGTTAAAGAAGAAAGGAAGGAATGGAAGAATCGAACAAACTCAGGAAGCATCAGTGCACTTCCTGCCGCGCAATACTATCGATCCCGTCCTGATCCAACAACAACCCATCATCATCGACATGGTCCTCCTCCTCCAAGTCTTCGTCCTCGAATCCTTCTACCTCTACGTCGAGGTCGGCATAATCACCTCTGAATCCATCCGCTTCAGAGTCGGGGCCCGCTCCAGGACTCTGCGTCTCTACGTCCGCACTAATAAGCCTCGCGCTTGAAGCGGCACTCGAAGTTCCGGCATGGACATCGCCCATCCATGGATCGTCCCACAGCTCGCTGATTTTGGCACGCCTGCTAGGATCTCTCACCAGCAGCCGCGCCACAATGCCGCGTGCCCCCTCACACTCCAGGAGCCTCGGACCCTTGAGCTCCTCCGTCTCCGCATTCTCATCAAGGTCGTCAACATCTCCAGTGACCACCGTCCTCTCCGAGTCGCCCGACTGCGAGCTCTTCAGCCCCGACCCCTCGCCCACGCCCACACTGGAGGGTGCAGGCCACTCGTACTCGCCCCGGGCAATGCGCATCAGCCAGTGCCGGCGCTCCGCGCTCCCCTCCCGCTGCCCGCCCTCCCGTCCGATCCGCCCGCCCAGCCCCGGACTCGCGACGCCCTCGCCAAACGGCAGCCGCCGCACACACAGCGCGTACAGCACCACGCCGCACGCCCACGCGTCCGTCTCCCGCGCGTCGTAGCGCCGCCCGCTGATGACCAGCTCCGGCGCCGCGTACGCCTCGCTCCCACAGCGCGTGCTCAGTAGCGGCGCGTCCCTGTCAATGAACCGGGAGAGCCCGAAGTCCGTCAGCTTGATGAGCGGCCCGGACGGCGGCGCGGCCTCGAATGGGAAGACCGTGGTGAGGAGGATATCTGCGTGGGGTAAGCGAGAGGCAGTGTAATTGGGTGATACAAAACGCACTCTCCAACTTGACGTCACGGTGCACCAGGCCCACGCCGTGCATCCATCCGACGGCTTTGCACAGCTCGCTCCACATTCGCTGGAGCAGGTGCTCGTCGAGCATGTCATGCGCGGAGTCACTGTTCACCAGCCCGAGGAGGTCACCGCCCGGGAGATACGGGAGCACCAGGACGTGGTATGACGGGGTCGTGAGGTGCGTCAGCAGCTTCGTAATGTTGGGGTGCGAAATATGCCGCAGCACCTCTACCTCGCGCACGAAGCTCACGCGCGTCCGGTCCCGCTGCAACTCCTGCTCGTGTCCGGAGCACGGCACGAACATCGAACGCGCGGTCATTTTGAGTGCGACAAGCCGGGTGGAGTTCATAGAGGAGTTGGAGGGCGACGAGCGCAGGGTAGATGGAGTGGTGTTTTCTTCCTCGGCCAGGATCTGCTTACCCGCACCCAGCGGCCTCACGCCGGGGACACGGACTTTGCGTAGAGAGCTCGCACGGGAGGGGGGAAGTGACCCCTCTCTGCGCAGATTGCGCAGACTTCGACGACTGCGCAGCACTAGCGGGTCCTCGGACAGGTCGTCGGCTAGCCACACGCTGGAAAACGCCCCTGTACCGAGAGGAGCTTTAAGGTGAAGCGTAACGCCTGATGGACGCGGTTGTTCCACCGTCAGCATAGACGCGCTCTGTGGAGATTCAAGTGGCAGGCCAGAGAACGACACCGAGTGAGATGTGTTTACGTCGGGGAGACCAGAGACCTGTGATAACGGCGAATGTGACAACGGCGACGAGGAATGAGAGTCGGACGATGTGAGGATTCCCGAATTGTCGGTCGAAACGGTGAGGGAGCGAGGGGGAAGCCGCGCGCGGATGATAGAGCCAACTGCCAGTTTTTCCTCGGGTTCCTTCGGGACGACCGAAGGAAGCTTGGGGGTACTGTCGTCAGGCATGTTGGCCGACATCGGACTCGGTGCATTGCTAAGGTCCTGCACATTGCGTGGGTTGAGATCTAACCATAGAAAGTCCCTCTTAGCTGGTTCGGGGGCGTAGGAGGGGACTATCCGGGGGACAACTGGGGCCGTGATAGTACTAGTGCTCGCATTGGCGCTGGGAAGATGTGGCGAGGGTGGGCGCGTGGAGAATGGCGAGGCAAAAAATGCGTGGGTCTTTGCACCGGGACTGGTAATGTCGGATAAGGTATCGCGGGGCACGGGGGAGATGGAGGGAGACGGTAAGGAGGACAGTTCGGACCCAGAAAAGGCTGAAGAGAGAGAGGTGGAGGTGGAGGTGCTGAGGCCTGAGAGACGGGGGGACGAGGAGACGGACGAGGAAGATGAGGGTGGAGAGCAGAGTTCCATTGGCGAGTCACCAAGAGTTGCCCCACGATCACCACGATCCGAAGTCTCCGCAAACGCCAATGATGACGGCAATGAAATAAGCAATGCTACAAAAGTAATACAGCTAGCCGTCGCTTGCGCAGTTGACCCAGGGATGAGCAACAGAGCTACCGGAAGGGCAGGAGTCAAAAAGCGATGATACAGCTAGACGAAGAGTCGCGTCAACTCGGAGAAAGACAGCAGAATGCCTGATGACAAGGCGTACGTGGGAACCAGGAAGCCCAAATTTCGATAATGTGTATGCCAGTAACCCTGTGCAAAAAGCGGACCTAGCGGTATGGCCCCCGCGTTTCCCTCCACCGCAACGCTGTAAAGATCTGGCCAATGAGGAAGGGCGACAAGGCTACGGGTCTCAAACCACTCGTACTTGACGGAACAGAGAAGCAAACATGACAAGCCCGGAACGCTGGTGCACCACAAGTACAATCCTCGCCAAACACGTGCGAACAACCTCCCCTGGACGAAAAAGGATATTTTATGCGGCCAACGTATTGCCGACTCGCGTAATTGGCAATCTGTCCGCAAGATCATCTTTTCCGAATTTCACAAATAATCTGCGACGATTGCGTGTGTTCACAGCGAAGCAGGCACCTTATGGGCGATAGAGTCGAAATTTTTAAATGGATGGCGTTGATTGTCATCGGCGATATGAGATATCCGACGGAATTTTGATGGATGCCGGGCATGCCATCCTTGACACATCTCAAATGATTGAGTGTGTCAGGGTTAATGTCCACATAGTGTCCGAAGGTATCGACCCTCGCCTTCAGTCGCACCTAGGTGTCCTTCTTGGGGGAGACACTCAGATACACGACAACGTCTCGGCGAACCCTACATGCCTAAAAGAGTGAGAACTTTCAGCGAACGCGTAAGGCAATGAGTGCTATATTAAATACCTAAAAGAATGAGAACCCTCGGTGTACCGTAAGTACGATATATAACAAAGAAGGAACGTGGAGACGTACCCTCAGCGAACGCGTAAGGAAACGAGCGCTGAGTGTGACGTGTGTACAAATAAACAATGACTAGTGTAGTAGGACGACATAAAGAAAAGGAACGAGATTGAAACAAATACTATCGTATGTTAACAATGCCCTCGAGCTTGCGGAAACCGTGGATGATCTGCCAATTTCCAAATGAGCGGATGCTGAACTGAAACCATTTTTGTCGGTCATGGAGCGCCAGAGAATACCATAGCGCGTGGATGGACAAAGGTCTCCCGGACTTTGCAGCTGCGTCCCAGCAGGACAGTGGCGCAACTGAGGCATCGTGATCAATAACGTCAGGGAGACATCGGCACTGGTTGAGCATTTCAATTTTTTCACCTTCTTTTTCAGTGAAAAATGTTGTTTATTTTTCAGACATTTTTCACTGAAAAAGAAGGTGAAAAATTTAAAACATTTTCAGCACTTTCTCGATTCAAGGTGAAAAATTCGAAATAAAATAAGAAAGTGATGAAAATGTTTTGAAATTTTCACCTGCTTTTTCAGTGAAAAATGTGTGAAAAATAAACGACATTTTTCACTGAAAAAGAAGGTGAAAAAATTGAAATGTTCAACCAGTGCGGATAAATATTTCAGACAAGATTTCGAGTCGTCGACATGTAATTATAAGACGAAAATGGGGGGGCGGATTAATATTAATGGTCTACACTGGATGTGTTCGTGGCCGATCTCAACCTGAAGGGTTATTTATAGCGACATCGTTATTATTATTATTAATTTCCATTATAGTGCGCATGGACCCTTGGGGACACATGTGGCACTTCTGCATATTACAAGAGGATATCTAGCTGGTATCGAGGGAGGCGTGTAGGTAAACAGCGAAGTGCGACTCGTGGGTTTGGCGCCGTGAGAACACGACATTAGCTTTCAAAGGCAACTTGCGCAAACAGGCGCCTCCTTTCCACCAGTTGCAATCCAACAGAGGTTTTCTCGTCACTAACAATGTGGAAATTGCAATCCCACTGCTGTCCTCCTCGTTAATCTACTTCCTCTGAGCGATGAATCGATGCCTACCCCAACCCAAGCGAGCCCTTCATCATGACCGTAGCTCGCATGCATACTTTACTTCCGAGTTGGAACGTGGCCTCTCCTGTCAGCCTCCAATTTACTTCCGCCCCCTGTCTGAGTCCATAAATATCTTGCGAATCTAGTCTCCCCTCTTTCTCTCTTCCCTTTCACCCACACTATCCACTATCCACATGTTTATTGCCTCGCTATCCAATTTTGCTTTGCTTTCTCTTCTGTCTCTCGACAGTGCTGTCGTCGCTGCTGGCAGCAAAGTCTTTCGTCGGTCTCCTTCTAAAGGCATGAATGCCATCGTGCAGGTCAGAATCTCTCCCCACTCCTGGAACCTTTTCTTATGTCTCCAGCTATTCGAATGGCCTTGGGACAGCGTCGCGTCTGAATGTTCATCCTTTATCGGTCCTGCTGGGTACGGCTACGTTCAAGTCAGCCCGCCCTCAGAACACAGTAGGTTTTGCGATTGTCTCCTGGCGTCGTGCTGACATGTCTCTTCAAGTTACTGGTACTCAATGGTGGACGGACTATCAGACAGTCTCATACAAACTGACCTCCAAGCGCGGATCGAGAGCTCAATTTGCTAATATGGTTTCGACCTGTGCCAGCGCTGGCGTTGGCGTTATCGTAGACGGTATGTTCAGTCTCGATTTTACTCTCCTTGACTGACTCCGTGACTCCCGTCCTCAGTGGTTTTCAATCATATGACTTCGTATGCATTCTCCTTTTTTTTTTTTTCTTACCAAGAGACAAGTCTAATTTATTTGCAGTGGTTCTGGAATAGGATTTGCGGGGAGCAGCTACAGCAAATATAATTAGTGCGTATAGTTGTGCGAATTTATGCAGACATCTGATCCCTTCGATGCCTTTAGCCCCGCCGTCCCGTACACTTCTTCTCAGTTCCACTACTGCAACGGCAACAGCGCATCAAATATCAACAATTATAATAATGCATACAAGTAAGCCGGCTCGATTTCTAGTCAACACCTGTCTAAAATCACCCACAGTGTCCAGTTTTGTGAAGTAAGCATGACCTCAGGCTTTATCTGGTCTGGCTCATTATTCGTCGCAGCTCGTTGGTTTGGCCGATCTAGCCCAGGAACAAACTGGAGTACGGCAAACTATCGCTGCCTTCCTGAATGATCTTCTGTCACTGGTTTGTCTCCTTTACTTCTGCGTTTTGTGCGAATTTCCAAGCAACGTTACTCCAGGGGGTGTCAGGGTTCCGCATCGATGCCGCCAAGCACATGGTTGACGCTGATCTTGCGGCGATACTTTCTCTCTTGACATACCCATATTATGACACTCAAGTTCGTCTATGTCCCCAGTCCTAGTGCCAATTTTGACCCCCCGTCTAGGAGGTCATTTATGGAGCAGGTGAAGCTGTGCAGCCCTCACAATACGTGACGACAGGGTACGTCGAACTAATTTCAGGTCTAAACAAGCTCATTTGAGTCCAGGGATGTAATGGAATTCCGCGCCACGAGTGCTGTCAAAAGTTATTTCACGGGAAGCCCTGGGGTGGGTCTCTTCACAATCGTGCTACGAAGATCTGATGAGCCTTTCTAGATAGCCGCCTTGGTCACTCCGACACGTACGTGCACCATCTAGTACCGAATGAGCTCCTGACAAACTTTCTCCTTTTTCAGCTATGGGCCAAGCATGGGGATTTGTCGCTTCGGGTGTTGCCAACTACATCATGGCGAATCAAGATACGGCACGAGCCTTCCATAACCTCAGGGTCGCTGTGACGCTCATATCCTTTTCAGGAACGTGGTGGGAACTCTCTCAATTCCCAGTCCGCCAACAACGCCTACCTTCTCTCCGCGATCTTCATGCTGGGATTCAATTACGGGACGCCTACGGTATATTCAGGGTAAGCTTTCTCGTTGTAAGCACCTGATTTTGCTGACCGGCATGC
Organism: Mycena sp. CBHHK59/15; assembly: GCA_029204085.1. Classification (NCBI taxonomy): domain Eukaryota; kingdom Fungi; phylum Basidiomycota; class Agaricomycetes; order Agaricales; family Mycenaceae; genus Mycena; species Mycena sp. CBHHK59/15. The sequence continues at coordinate 92,626 of JARGXW010000500.1, forward strand.
CTTTGCAGGTACGACTTCTCATCGTACGATATGGGTGCCCCGCAGAGCTCGGCGGGGTATACGAATCCGGTGACATGCGGGTCTAATGGGTGGAGATGCAAGTGTCTTTTTTTCACTGAATGCGCGAATTGCTCATCTGTTCTCCTTCCGGCACGTTAGGCGAACACCGTTGGCCAGCAGTCGCCAATATGAATGCTTTCCACAACGCTGTTGGTTCCGCTGCTTTGACCAACGTTCAAGCAGGCACCAGCCAACAAATTGGTGCGCCTTTTCCCGCGAACAGGCTATTGACCCCTTTTGCTAACGTGGTTGGTTCACTTAGCTTTTGGACGAGGCGCGATCGGTTTCCTGATCATCAACAATGACGGCTCAGCCTGGTCGAAGACCTGGAGTACCTCGTTACCTGCAGGAACTTGTGAGTGCCGTTTGCTACTCTTATGTTCATGAATAGTTTTTGACGGCCTATCAGATTGTGATATCATGTGGGTTTATTGACCGACCACGAATTTTTCATTCATTATCTCATGAACGCTTTAGACACGATACGACTGTGGACCCTACCGTCTGCAATGGGCCCTCGTACACGGTTTCAGCGGCTGGGACCTTCAGCGCTTCGGTTGTGGCACATGACTCCTTGGCGATATTCACAGGCGAGTAAAATTCCAAAACGCAAAGCCGTATGGCGTATACTTATCGACACTTCCCTTTGCAGCATCCGTGGGCAGTAACACGTACGTTCTTCCCGTCTTTCAGCGCATTTGATTGATTGCTGACTTATGAATCCAGAACCACTACGAACACGACTGCCACCTCTACGACGGCATCGCCCATTCCAGTCAGCACAACAGTTGCAGTCACCTTTTCGCAACAGCCTCCACCGGGAGCGGGGACACCATCAAGGTTGTGGGCTCCATCTCGCAGCTAGGCACTTGGGCTCCTGCATCGGCGCCTGCGCTCATCCAGCCGTCGTCCAATGCGGCCTGGAGGCTTACCGTACAGCTTCCTCCCGGGACGTACTTTGAGTACAAGTGTAAGCCTTTCAACGACCGACCCCCTTCTCGGAATGCTGACTCGGTTTTCCGCCTGCAGACATCCGGTTCTCCAGTGGTGGCAGCTACACTTGGGAATCGGGCTCCAACCGCGTGTATACGACCCCGGGCACGGCGGGATTGGGTGTGACGCTGTATGGAACGTTTGGGTTCGTAATCGTTCCAATCTTCCGAAGGGGTCCGTAACTGATGGACGGGCAGCTCGACGACAAGCAGCACCAGCGCCGTCACGGCTTCCCCTGTCGCCCCCAGTACCAGCGCTGCTCCCAGCAGCTGGATAGCGGTGAACAGTAGTTCGGCGGCGCTAAGCAGCAGCTCCAGCAATCCTGTGTCGGCGAGCTCTTCAAGTGCATCGACGAGTTCTTCCAGCAAACCAACCAGTTCTTCGAGCGCGCCAGCGAGTTCGTCCAGCGCGCCAGCAAGTTCTTCGAGTGCACCGGCTAGTTCTTCAAGTGCAGCTTCGAGTTCATCCAGCGCACCAGCGAGTTCGTCCAGCGCAACAGCGAGTTCATCCAGCGCACCAGCGAGTTCATCCAGCGCACCTTCAAGCAGTTCTATCTCAACGGTGACATCGTCTACTGTGTCGTCGTCCCCCGCCCCAGCAAGCACAGGTGTAACAATCACCTTTGTCGAGACCGCCGCCACCGGGACGGGAGAGATCCTCAAGGTTGTAGGTTCTATCGCGCAATTGGGCTCATGGACCCCTGCGACTGCTATCGCACTCACGCAGCCGTACGTGAATGCGGATTGGAAACTCACACTGTCGTTGCCTCCGGCGACGTATTTCGAGTACAAATGTGAGCTTCGCAACTTGCTCAGCCATACGGGTCGTTAACATTCTACCTTGCCAACAGTCATCCGGGTATCTAGCGGCGGAAGTGTCACCTGGGAATCGGGCTCGAATCGCGTGTATACCACTCCAGGAGAGGGGTCGTCTGTTACCCTCTACGGAATCTTTGGGTTCGTTTTCCATCCAGCCATCTATTCGTCTGTTCGACTGAGCTTCTGTCGCAGTTCGACTACAAGTAGTACGAGCGCTGTTACTTCTTCTCAGGGATCACCAGGTAACACCGTCGGCTCTGCTACCACGACCGCAACCCCTCCGTCGTCAACGGGCGCTACAGTTACCTTCAGTGAATCAGCAGCAACCTCCTCCGGCGAGGTTGTCAAGCTTGTCGGGTCTATCAGCCAATTAGGAAATTGGGCTCCAGCGTCTGCCGTTGCTCTTTCTAACGCCAACTCCGTCTGGTCGGTGACGCTCGTACTCCCACCCAACATTGCTTTCCAGTACAAGTGTGCGTGGTTTCTTCTTGGTTTTCTTCTTCTCTAATATGGCGCATCTCTCCAGTCATCCGAGTCAAGTCAGGCTCTGTTGTGTGGGAGTCTGATCCTAATAGATCTTACACGACTCTTGACCAGGGTTCCACTGTGACATTGACGAGCAGTTTCCGATAGTTGATACCCTGTCTAGATTTTCGTTAAACTGTATCATAGCGTGCCTTTCGGTGCATAATTTATACCATCGCATTTCCATCTCCAATTCCCAGGTCAATTTATAAGTTGCCGGATCTGAAACCAGCTCTGACTCCGACCTTCAAAACTGGTATTCATTCCCTGCACTCAGATGTCCCAAATTCACGCGCCGCACTACGCTGTGATTTTCTCTTCGAAGAGAAGAGCTAAGGAAGGAGATGGTTACCCCGAGATGGCAGCAAAAATGGATGCCTTGGCTCGCCAACAAACTGGATTTCTGGGTATCGAATCAGTCTCGTCTGTCATTGAAGGCAGGCCGTCTTTCGTGATGTGAATCGACAACTAGCTCTCACGCTGGCGACAGGTGTCAGCGGTCCCTGTCAGTTGCGATCCGGCATCACGATTTCGTACTGGAAGGACGAGGACAGCATTAAATCATGGAAAGCTAACCTCGAGCATCTACTCGCGCAGAAAAAAGGGAGAAATGAATGGTACCTGAAGTATGAAGTCAAAGTCGCCAAGGTGGAGAGGGCATATACAGGCGGCATTGAACCGGAGTCCTAAACGGATATGGTGGTTGCGAGCTCATCAATTTTATGCTCATTTATTCCCTGACGCCCCACCGTTTAACCGATTACATCTGTGCATGTGTTGAATCTTGACTAAAGATTGAATACTACCGCTCAACTGACTTGCAGGCCTTATGTTCCGAGCCGCGAATAGAAATGAAGCAGGTTGAACGTGTTGTGTTTCGTTGACCCCTCTCCGCAATCTTCCCGACTGAACCACCATGTCCACCCCAGGCATTATGGTAAATCCTGATTTGACCCCCGAACTGGTTGAATTTTGGGGCTTCAAATACAAAGAGATCAAGCAGGAACTCGAAGATTTGAAGGTGTGCAGTTGAACCTGGGCAAGAGAGTGAATTCATTGGGCATCCCTCCAGAGAGCGGCCAATTTCAAAGAGGAGCAAAATGGGGACCACGTACAAACTTATGGGGAGCTGAAGCGGCTCGTGCAGAAGTTGCAGAACGAGAATGCGCACGCCGCGAAGCGTCTCGAAGCCAACGACAAATCCTTCAGGATATTATCGCATCTTCGCGAAACGAGCAGATAACCGCTCGGGAACAGCTGCAAGCCTGTAACGCAGAAAAGAACGAGCTCCTCATCCGACTTTCGCATTTTGAAGCCGAACGTTCTGGGCTTCATCACCAAGTAAGCCCTCATAATTACTTTGTCGCTTCCTCGCATTCAAGGATCCCCAGATCCAAGGCTTCTACTCTCAAGCCGTCAAACTGGCTGCGGAAGCAGAACATCACCGTCAGGTTGCGATTGCTGAAATTTTCCCCGCTACGTCGTTCTTGGAACCATCCTTTTCTCCGTCGACTCTCACATTCAGTTCAGCTCAACAAATTGCGCGCACAATCCCTCGAGTAGGTTTCATCCTTGCTGCCCCTAAAACAATTTGCTCATAATCTGGCGACCAGCCCCTCGAAAAGGAAGCGGGTGCGCACATACCCCAGTAAGTATTCAGCTTCGTAAAAGTGTTGAGAAAATCAACCGGTCAGAATGTACTTCTCGTCCCGGCCACCGAGCTGCATGCCCCTTCGGGTCCCCTCTGTCTGCCAAGCAGGCTCCTGGTTTTATCCATTCAATCTTCACCCGATGGATTCGGAATTTGAACTGATTGTCGAAGGCGAACCGGATCAGGTGGGGTTTGGATTCAGTCCAACAAGAGCAGAAACAGCATTGTGTTCACAGTATTTTTCAGTGGTTGTACCTCGGCCGTTATGTTACACGCTTATTTGCGGGCTATGAGATGAAGCTGTCCGAATGGATGACGCTGGACGATCAGGTGTGTGCTTCCGCTTCACAAGGATGTCTTCTGACCTCTTGGGATGTTCCATAGACCAAGTTGGTTTTTTGTGCTCGCATCGCGAACCAGAAGCTTCCCGTAGGGCAGGCTGCTTCCTACGCATCTCAGATCGACGTCCGCCGACGCTACGACTCGGGGCAGTGGAGCGTGCCGTGCTACACCCTCCAGTGTGTTGGATTCAACATGACGTTGTATGATGCTCTCAAGATCGCTGCTGCGAAATTCGGCGGCGGTGAAAAGCAGGTAGACGAGGCGCAGTCGCTAGGCAAACGCCACAGAACGGACTCTGTGCTGTCTTTTTGCGAAGAGAATGCAACCGTGAACGGTGTGGGAAAGAAGTTACGAGGCACCGATGGCCCGGAAAGAGTCAGAGGCGTAGATCAGATCAAAGTGGAAGCGTAAAATTTGCATTCGAGGTTTTGTACATGTTCCATTGAGTTGATAGTCTGCAGTCAAGGGAAATAAAATGTGTAGGCTACTTACCGCTCAGGCCAAGCTGGCCATGCAGTCGGTAAATCAAACGGCAATACCTGCAACCCCGGCACCAGTGCCTCCACCGCTGCAACCTCGTTCGAACGCATGGCCAAACGCAAGAGCTGAAGTGGTGCATGTCTGGCCCGGCTAGTGACCAATTTTTCGATGCATCCGTGAGGTCTATTGCCAGGGTAAAATGCGAGGTCTGTGAGTTTGGTCCACGGGAAGTCAGTAAATCCAGATGATCTCGTGAACGAGTGGCTGAGGAGCAGGAGAGCGTTCTCTGGAGTACGATCCAGAAGGGTAAAGTGGGTGATCGAGGGCAACGTTTCGAATAAATGAATGTACGTCGCGGTGTCGAAGTTGGGCCAGTAGAGTGTGAGTGATTTGAGGGACGGAAAGGGATAGAACCCGGACAAGCGGTCGAAATACGGAACCAGGTCCGTGTAGACCATGTCAAACAACGTCAAGGACTCGAGACCGGGGGCGGATATGACCGAAAGAAGATCGGAGACACGGTTTCCCCAAGCCGTCGTCCCACGAATCCGCAGAGAGCGCAAGTGTGGCATGTCGATTTCGAAATGGAGAAGCAGCTTCCCAGAGACGACGTCCCCGTGGAGCGAAAGGGCCGACAGGTTCACTGGCGACGTGAGAAGGTCGCGAAGTTTAGCCCAGCTTGGACGAGCAGCTCGACGCAGCTGATGCAGATAGATTGTCGACAGATTTATCAGCGGCGGCCAATCTGCGGACAGATATAGCCCCTCTAGGTGTAGCTTGGTCAACAATGGGGCACCTGCCTGAAAGCAATGGGGGGCATTGCGAAATCCCTGGAGAGCGCCGAGCGCCGACACTATGGTGCTGGTTCCATGACGTGTTATGGTGATCTCCTCAAGAAGAGAGGCTCGGAACGGCTCTAAATGAGCAAGCGTGTTGTAAAGTGTTGCATCATCATGAGTGGATATTGTAAGACAGCGCCACTGTTCCACAGCAGGAAGAATCGCGTCCCACAGCGATTCATCTGGAACCCACACTTCGTCAAAATGGAACCGGACATCCAACGTGCATGCCTGTCCGGTCCGTTAACTATGCTTTCGCTATATCAATAAGGTGTTACCTTGGCCCGAGCGACATAAGTCGCAATAATGTCTGCGTATTTGGTAGGAGTTACCTCAATGATACTCCAAAGCGATGGAGTATTCATCGTTATTTGCCTCCATAGGCTACAGACATGTGAACATTTGACCTCGAAATGCACACCTCCAGGTGTGTTTGCATCTTGACCGGTTTCAAATATCCTCGCAAGGATTTCGTTTGGAAGGGAGCTAATGAGCGCCTTCCGATTTTTTGCGATGCCATATTGCGCCTTTGCATGACCCAGCGACCTCTCGACAGATGCCAATTGGAGAAGAAGAGCGTTTTTTTCTGACTCGAGGGCGTGAATTTCAACAGCCAAATGTTCAAGCGTACTATCCTCAATACTAGTTTCTTGCATCCGGACTGGCGATATGGAGGTGGATGAAGGAAAAGACAGGGAACAGGACAACCTGTGAGACAAGAGGCTGTGCTTGAACTTTTGATCCGACTCGGAATTCATCAGGTCCACCTAACCACCTATTTCATTATGTAAACCCCCTCTTAAGGGGGTTCTTTTCAAGTTGTAGTACCGAAACCTACCTAAGAGGTCCCAGGCTCCACGGCGTCTTGAGTGATATTACGAATATAGAAGCCTTCCGCTTTTGGTGGCAAATGTTCGCAGCCTCCTAGGGACACCATATTCTGGCACTCCCAAGCAAGCAAGTCTCAGATGCAACAACCATTGTGTCTTTGGTAAATTTTGGTCCTCCTTGAGCATCATTAGCTTCCAAATAGACCTGCATGGTGGCTGGCATGGTGGCCTTTGTTTTTGCTTCATTTTGTATAAACCGCCCATATTGCGCATCACAAGTAGCAGAAGACCAATAAATGAATCGGTAAGTTTAGTGATTGGCGCTTTATCAATTTAATACAATGGGTATGTTAAAACTTTATTCACCCTCGTCCTATCATTCCCCCATCGCCATTCTGCTCTCAACTTGATGATACATTTGTTACTTAGTGCTTGCCCCTTATGCTACGTGAACCTGATCAATCGTGGCCCTGCTCTCCATGTGAACCTGGGATTTTATTGAGAGTTGATTGATTGATTGACCTCAGGGCGGCGCGGGCTACGTCGTACACGTCGCGGGAAGTAGTGTGATGCATGTTCAGGAACGCGTAGAATTGAATGTGCTTAGGCGGCCCGAGCGATCCAGGCTAAGTGATTCAGTCAGGTCCGTACGACATTAAGCCATTCTAGAAGAGCAAACTTGTGAGCATGACAAACAGGCGGACAATAATCAATGGTCGTTCGTCTGGTCCGGATGTTCAATGGGTCAAGATGCTCCGATGAGGGGAATATTCCGAGTAGATGTTAATTACAGGAACTCAGAAATCGATCCGTTAGCAAGTCGTTGCTTCGAGACGACGGCACCCAAGATTTTTCTGCTCTTTTTTCCCCCATCCCATAAATGAAGCCTATGCAGAAGATGTAGATGCACTGGCAGATGGTTCGAGGCATTCAGTCACATAGCTTCGGCATGCACAGTGTGGTGTCAAAGATACCGTAGTCTGACGATGAAAGGCAGAGATGCGACATCAGGAGTTCTACCACTGGATGGGGATTGTTATCATCGCAGTGTGGCCATGGCGGCATGCCGCATGCTCACCCGAAAATCGTGGTGCTGATTGTGCGGCAGCGGGAGCCTAAGTGCAGATAAGGGCAGGATTATTTCAATCGTTTCAGTCCGTCGTGACGCGTTGAGCCAAGTGATATGGGGGTTGACGCTTAATGGAATTGAATACAAAGACCGATGCGGGCATGCCGAGGCCAGCATGAGAAGCGGTCTCGTATACTTCATTACGGGGGTCTCATGTTGCCGCCACAAAAGTAGGGTGATATATGGGCGATTCAACCGCAAGTCACGTCGATTCCAGGATTCTGCGCATTCTCGTATCCCAGAAAGCAGAAACAGCCAGAATCCAGGTCAACCTCGTTCATTGTAGGGTTCGGCGCATCGGTAACAAATTTGACCCCACCCGAGAATTGTTCAACCAACGGATGGGGATGGTTAGCATCGCAGCGCGTGACAGGATCAGCTGAAAAAAAAAATAGTGGCGCCATGCCAATATGCACGGCAGCTGTAAGTGCAGACCGTAACGGTGACTCCAAGTGGAGATTCGTTTCAATGGTCAAGGGCGTGTCGAGGCAAGCGGAGATACGAACAGTCCTCGTGCCCTTATGCGACTCGGCTCGAGCTGTCTAGAACTCGAAGATTGACTATACGAGAATAAGCACAAAGCCTCGGAATTCCACCGCAACGAGAGCGCTACCGGCAAGTAATGTCGTTCCAAGGATCCTTCTGCTTGGGCTTGTTCTCGAATAGTAAATCCTCGAGTTCCAGACGGCTCGAGCGAAGTCGCATAATAACACGAGGACCGTTCGGAATTCCACCGGGATGAGAGCCCTAACGGCAAACAATGTCGTTCCGAGAATCGATCCACTTATCCTATTAGCGTATTCCACCAGACAGCGACAAGCGGGCCAGAAGTAGCAGTAGTATCCGAGTCGATCCCGTCCCGCAAAAAGATTATGTTGGAGGGACCCAACGCTTTGACTTCATTATCCCCATAAAGCCTGATGCGAACGAGACCGAGCTTAAGCGAGGGTGTATAAAATCCATCAGAAGGGTTGCGGTGCGATTCCGCTCGAAAATTCGGCGTCTGAGAGGGTGGGTTTGCTGTTAAGCAGAAGGTGAAGGGGGAGTCTCGAAGTTATATATACGACGAAAGGCGTCAGACCGTCAGGGTATATATATCACAAGTGGGGGTAGAATGGCAGTAGAAGTTCGAAGTTCGAACCACCCGGGGTATCAAAGTCAGAAAGCCAAGTTCAGGACGGGTGGGAAGTCCGGAGATCTATTTTTTCAGCAAGTTAACAAGAAAACGAGTCCACCGAGATAAGATGCTGTATTTGGATAGTTGGGATAGCCCGGATAGGCGGGGCAACGACCCGTATCTGGTTCCGAAACACGAATACTTAACTACAAACCCCGCGGAACCGTTTTCGAATTAACGGGTTTCTGCTTTGCTGTGTGTGCCACGCGCAGTGCCGGTTGTTGACGTTATTTCACACACGCTACACGTTCAATGAAAAAAAATCACGGAGATCGCCACACCCAAGTCCGTAAGTACAGAGTGCATGCATGCGGTCGAAGACCGCCTGGAATGGGCTGATTTTAGGGACTAGATGGGCCATTCCGATGAGGATCAGAAGAGAGCTCATCGAACTTGGGGATGGTGGGCAGAGACTTGGCAGAGGCGGGAGGATGGTGGAGCGCCGTTCAAACCCCGCCGCAAGTCCGATTTCCTCCGAAATCACGTGGTATACTTTTCGGCGATTCCAACGTCAACTTGCAGCACTCTTTCCAGGCCACATACGCCTTGCTCTTAGCCATGGGGGCGTCCGAAGAGCTCGAATACCTCAAATCCCTCGTCGCGAAGCTCTCCGACAAAATCCGCGCCCTGGAGAGCAAGGTCCAGGCGCCTGCGCCAACGCCAGCAGTCCAGCTGCGCACGATCCTCATGGGCCCCCCCGGAGCTGGTGAGGCGCGCAGCGGGGTAGCGCGATGCCGTGTGGCTGAACTTTCTGTGTAGGGAAGGGTACGCAGGCGCCCAAGATCAGGGACAAGTTCTGTGTGTGCCATCTGGCGACCGGCGACATGCTTCGAGAGCAAGTAGCCAAAAAGACACCGCTGGGCGTCGCGGCGAAACACATCATGGATACTGGTGGTCTGGTCTCCGATGACATTATGGTCGGGATGATAAAGGACCAGCTGGAGAATAACAAGGAGTGCAAGAATGGGTGCGTGGTCTTACGTGGTACTTGCCAGATAGTCTCTTCCGCAAGAAATGCGTTAGATTTTGGACCATGTGCTAACTAACGGTGCGCACAGATTCGTGTTGGACGGTTTCCCCCGCACTGTCCCCCAGGCGCAAAAGCTGGACGGCATGCTCGAGGCGCGGAAAGAAAAGCTCAACTCCGTCGTGCAACTCCAAATTGATGATCAGCTGCTCATTTCGCGTATTACGGGACGTCTGATTCACCCTGCAAGTGGGAGAACGTATCACCGCGAGTTCCAGTACGTGCCGCCTTGTCAGGTACATCTTGTCCATATCTGATTCTCCTCGCAAAGTCCACCAAAGAGGCCGATGATAGACGATGTCACCGGCGAACCACTTATTCGGCGGTCGGATGATAATGTAGAGACTTTGACGAAGAGGCTGGGAGCATTCCATTCGCAGACCGGACCGGTCGTAGAGTACTACAAGACCAAGGGCCTTTGGCATGGCATCGACGCCGCCCAGTCGCCCACCGTCGTCTGGGACAACCTGCGCAAGATATTCGTCGGGAAACAATAGATATGGCGTAGTACATAAAACATAACGTTTCCTTGGTGCCTTGCTATAGTTGCAACGATGCAAACGAGTCCACATGGCGATGCTGACCAAATGCTCGCTTCGGGCTGAAGAAGGGGACTGTTGGGAACAGCTCCGACTCGGGGGGGGAGCATCAAATGCGAATTGGCAGGCAAATTCCACTTGGATCCAACCGAGATCAAGACACTTGGGTGTCACTTGGGTATCTGCTTGGGTACCTCTTGTGTGTCACCTCCAACAACCAACCCTCCGGCTAGAACGATTTTTCCCAATCGTTGATCTTGGTTGCTTTTTTGATTTTA